>BLSH010173269.1:380204-399126 GCA_018402905.1 Glandirana rugosa
CGACGTCTCGGGACTGTGGTACCATTGAAATGTTCGGAGGTAGACGACACAGAGGCCAGGCGAGAGGGGGGAGGGAAGGACAGTCGAGGCACAGGCACGACGATTTTAATGTCAAACGTTTAGTGTGATGGGAGAGACAAATTATTACATTAGGCGGGACACACAAAATATTTTTTTTTTTATTTTATTACGTCGTTATATGGGGTAAAGTCTCGCGGCGAGTGCACTGGCCGGCGGAGAGCGGAGGAGTGGAGGGTTGACTACGGTTGTCCCCCTTAGAACCGGGGTGGGCTGCGTCTACACCCTGGCCCCCCCCCCCTCTCTTTCCCCACTGCCCAGTGTGTCCCCCTTCTCTCCGCCGCCCAGTGCACTCACGTTTTATAAAAAAAAAAAAAAAAAGCAGCTATATACCTCATTTCAGAATGCCGCTCAGCACTCACGTGACCCGCCGCCTCTCTTCCCCCTGTGTGACCCGTCACCCCTTTCTCTCCCCCCCCCCCGGTCCCACATCTGCGTCGGGTGGGGCCAAGATTCCCCCTGTTGGCATCAGTTGGGAGGTGAGGAGGCGAGAGGCGGCCGGTCACGTGAGCGGCGCTCTGAAATGGGGTATATTGCTGCATTATTTTATTTTTTTTTTTATAAAACACACAGGGCGGATTACATTATTAAACAGAGAGGGTAGTGTGATTTGCAAACTGTAATTTTAGCAGCACGGACACGGAGCTGACAGGAAGGGAGGGGGGAGAGCGGACCGGAGACACAGCAGATGGAGGCTTGTAAAGTTACCATGGTGTCAGGGCTCTGCAGCCATGATACACCGTGGTCAGTTTACAAAGGGGAGGGCAGAACCAGGCAGGATTACACAGGTATTTCAGGTGTTACAGGGGGCCATATTACACAGCACAAGCACTGTGCTGTATAAAATGCTCTAAAGGAACCGGATCCATTTTTTTTTTTTTTTTTTTTTTTTTTTTTTTTTTTGGGTACCAACCACTTTAAATGGGGAAGTGCTAAATGCGGTTGCAGTGTGATTGTCAGCACAAATGGGGTTAAAACAGGCGAGGAGGCATTGCATGTTGGTAGCCTTTGGAGCATGACCCGAACACGGATCGGGCTTTAGAAGCAACAGAGATTGACGCATGTCTAAATCTACCCTAAAAGCTTCAACAAATTTTGAATCTTGCTGAAGGCTTTGCAAAAGTTTTGTAAGCTTGTACATACAGCTGTTATGCAAGAAGCAGCCAATGTGAACAGAGCTTGAGGTTTGTTTTGGCTCCAGAAATTACCTGGAGCTCAGCAGCTGGAACCACTCCAGATCCAGAGCCCTGCCAACTCCACGGTGGACTGTCATTTAAATGGAGAGGGTGGATTATCATTCTAAATCAAGTATTTTTCTTTATAACTAGATAAAACCAGGAGAATTTCCCCCATTAAGGGTTTTATGGCAGTAAATGCGAAAAAATTATTGTATATTCAAACAAATTAGTTGAGAAAAAGTCTTACAAATTTCTTTTTATTTTATTTATAAATAAAATAAAAATACATTTGTAAGACTTTTTCTCAACTAATTTGTTTGAATATACAATAATTTTTTCGCATTTACTGCCATAAAACCCTTAATGGGGGAAACTCTCCTGGTTTTATCTAAAATATGAAGGGGACGGCAGAAACTTTGGGTCTCATCACTAGCACCTATTTTCTCTTCGAGTTTTCTTTAGAACTATTCCTTTGTAACATTGCTGTGATTTGTTATCGGCATTTCTCTAATCAGCCTAGATTTTATTTGCACATTCCTTTTGCTTAGACTCCCAAAAGGGTGTGTAATTACTCAAATCTACAGTTGTGCTCAAATGTTTGCATAGCCTTGGAGAATTGGTAATATACAGTATATTCCATTTTTAAAGGAAACATTTCTTTTATAGGCTTGGTTCACACTGATGTGACTGCAAACAGTGCAAAGTAGTACCACTTTGCCTGCAAGTTTGCCCTGCAACTTCCTCCAGACTTGATCCAACTTGGATGCTGTTTAGGAGCCTGTACAAGGGCTGAAATCTCACCCAAGTCAGACCAAAGTAGTGCAGGAACCTTTCCTAAAATCGGAGCGACTTGTGTCATATCAGTTAAGATGGCTCTCATAAGGAAGCCTTGAATTAACATGTCATGCAACTTGGGGTCTCACAAGTGGGATGCCATTTCTCAGCAGTGTGAACCGAGCCTTTTGGGATTAATATTCAAGCTGTAGATCATAACAGAATGGCACAATCATAAAAGAAAACCTGGCATCAAGTAAACAAAGGAAATGAGCCCTGTTCAAGGGTATGCATAACCTTAGTTCTTAATACTATATATTCCCCTTTTGCATCAATGACAGCGTGCAGTCATTTGTAATGGTTGTCTGGGGCCCTGAATTCTTACCCGTGCTTTAGCTTCCCATTTGTCTGGGCAAAATGCCTCCAGGTCATGCAAAGTCTTTGGTCGTCTTGCATGAACCGCACATTTCAAGATCTACCCAGAGTGGCTCGATATTAAGGTCAGGAGTCTGTGATGGCCAGAACCTTCACCTTTTTGTGCTGTAACCACTGGAGGTTAAAGAGGAACTAAACCCAGATTGGGTTTACTTCCTCAATATAACCCTGTAAAGTAGAAGCATAATGGGCTACTATGCATTGCATAGTAGCTCATTATCTGCCACTTACCTGCAAACGAAGCCTGTGGCGTCCAGCAATGTCCCCGCTCCAGGCCGCATCCATCTTCTGCCCCTCTTCCTTCCGGGGCTGTGACTCTGGCGCTGTGACTGGCCGGAGTCGCGTGACATCACTCCCACGCATGCGCGCCAGAGCCGCCAGTCACGGCACAGGGTCAGTGCAGAAACGGCACGGAGGCCGTTTCTTCACTGCGCATGTGCCGACATGACGTCGGCACATGCAAAACACTGCAGATATGCAGTGCACCTACAGGTAAGCCTTATTCTAGGCTTACCTGTAGGTTAAAGTGGTTGTCACAGGTTGACAACCACTTTAAACTTGCCTTGTTCTTAGGGTCCTTGTCATGCTGGAAAATCCAAAAGCGTCCCATGCATAGCTTTCGTGCAGAAGAATGCAAATTGTCTGCCAGTATTTTCAGATAACACGCAGCATTCATCTTTCCATCAACTTTCACAAGATTATCCATGCCTTTAGAGCTCACACACCCCCAAAACGTCAGTGAGCCTCCACCATGCTTCACAGTGGGTGTTTTTTCTTGTCACCATTCTCCAAACATAGCGCTTATGGTTGTGACCATGAAGTTCTATTTTGGTCTCGTCCCCCAAGATTACAGTGTGGCAGAAGCTGTGAGGCATGTCACGGTGTTGTTAGGCATATTGTACCAGGCTTTTGTTGTGGCATTGGCACCATAAAGGCTTCTTTCTGGCAACTCCACCATGTAACTCATTTTAGTCCAAGTATTGTTGTATTATGCTCCTTGAAACAACCACACTGTCTTTTTCCAAAGCAGTCTGTATTTCTCCTAAGTTTACCTGTGGGGTTTTCTTTGTATCTGGAACAATTGTTCTGGCAGTTGTGGCCTGCAATCTTTCTTGGTCTATGTGACCTTGGCTTAGTATCAGATCTTGGTAAGAGAGCCTCAAATTTTCCACTTAATAAGTGATTGAACAGTACTGACTGGCATAGTCAAGACTTTGGATATCTTTTTATATCCTAAGCCATCTTTATAAAGTTCCATTACCTTTTTTTTGACAGTTCTTTTCTGCTCCCCATGGCTCAGTACATATACGTGAGAGCATACTCATTGACTACACACAGACCCTAATTGCAATTTAAAAAACCTCAGATGCAGGAAATGAACCTTTAATTCTCATTTGAACCTGTGTATGTCACCTTGTGTGTCTGTACCAAAGCCAAACATTTGGTGGGTGATTTTTCTCCTTTTTATTTAACTACATCCCTACAGGGCACTTTTACCCACTTCCTGCCCTGGCCAATTTTCAGCTTTCAGCACTGTTACACTTTGACAATTTTGCGGTCATGCAGCGCTGTACCCAAACTACATTTTTATAATTTGTTGAGACCGATAGACCTTTCTTTTGGTGGTATTTAATCACCACTGGGTTTTTTTTTTTTGCTAAAAAATGAAGGGATGTATGCTGATGAGGCTGCACTGATGGGTGGCATGGATGCACAGCACTGATTGGCATCACTGCTGCACACTGATTGTGGTCATTGCTGGACACTGATTGGGGTCATTGCTGGACACTGATTGGGGACACTGCTGTCACTGCTGGACCCTGATTGGCGTCACTGCTGGACCCTGATTGGCGTCACTGCTGGACCCTGATTGGCGTCACTGCTGGACCCTGATTGGCGTCACTGCTGGACCCTGGTGGGGCTGCACTGATAATCTAAGCAGATCTCCTTTTGTGAGGAAATGTCTCAGACTCTCCTCTCACACGCTGTCAGTGTGATGAAAGGAATGCCGATAACTGGCATTTCCTTGTTTATAAGCTGTGATTGGACACAGCTGATCACATGAGTAAAGTGCCTCGTCATTGGCTCTTTACCCAGATCAATTATGCTCTTTGTCCCAGGGACAGAGCACACCACCAATCACCGCACCGCGTGCCCGCAGTGTTAGTGAGACAACGTTATATGATGTCATCCCAGAACAAGAGAGCCGCTGCTCCCTCACATTATGTGACAATACGGCAGGGTGGGAGGTGGTTAAAAAGGAGCCAAAGAAACTATGTGATAATAAATGGCTTCATATGATCATTGTCCTTTAAAAGAGCTTTTTTGGCATGATCAGTCATATTTTCAATATCCGTGCCAAAATCCATAATGTCAGGCTAGGGTATGCAAACTTCTCAGCACAACTGTATGTAAATTGTCTGACAACATGGATCTCTATTTCTCCACGCTCCCACTCAGAAAACCCCCACTTTTTCCCAGATACCCGCTTGCTTGGTAGGATTGGACAGGCATCAAACCAATTCAGATCTCTAGCTTCCTGATAGAATATCATGATAGAAAAGTTTCATAGAGAAACTTTTGGAAGGCTGTATGATCAAATCCTCTTTATACTTCACCTTTTCATCCTAGTTCCAATTTCCAACCATTTCTTTTCTTACAGCAGCTCTGTAACTGTCTGGAGTGCCATATGCCGATATCCGCAGACATTTCTTCTTTCTGTTTTCATTTTATTCCCTGCCATCCAGTATCTGGCCAGGTGTTGTTAAGTGCTGACCCTGCTGTCAGCAGAGTGTTGTTCTACAAGGGCCCAGTGACATTTGAACTGTAATTTCAGAAAGCCCCATTCTTGGCAGCAGCTTTCATGAGCGCACAGCTAAATGTAGCCATAAAATTCCTTTGCTGCAGCGATGGGGTTTGACGGCTGTGCGATTACCACTATAAACGCTGGGACCCCATCTTGCTGTCTGTGTTTGCCGACTGAAGTCTGGCTATGAAAATAGAATGGCGTCTGGTTGGGTTTAGTTTACATTCCGGTAACTGTGTGAAGTGCGTGGCCCCTCGAAGTTAGTACACATGGGTGTCACAAAGAAATAAGGCTTTCTGTTTTCCTGCTAGTACTTAATACAAGAAAAAGCAGTCACTCCCAGCACTCAGAGCTCCTTTACCGAGAGATAAGACTTCACAGGCCCATCCAGAATGCTTGGCGAATGCATTCCTCCTCAGATAGGGGAATCCAATGTAAAACTACAAAAGAACAAACGGAGAAGGTGCAAGCACCTAGTGCATTACCAAACAGTTATTGGAAAGATGTAAAATCAATAAAAAGTGGACGACAACTGATAAGAGCATGTAAACCAGAAGATGCCATATAGTGGAGGATAGGTGTGCTCCAACGACACCCCGCTATTCTGGCAAGCCGATGCATTTCGGGGGCGCACCCCCTTCCTCAGAGCTAAGCTGACCAGCACATTAATGCTCAAGTGCATAAATACAGGCATGCATGCAAAGCCCTTTTCCCTAACAGGAAGGGTGGTAGTTATGACATGTACCCAGCTCCCACTTCCGCTCAGGCCGCCTAGGCGACTGGAGCGGAAGTTCTCTCCCCACTCCCTCCCTGCAATCCTTTGGGACACGTCACCGGACCCAGAAGATCGCCCAGCCACTGAGGAGGCACAGCGCGACTCACGAATGCGCAGTGCGCACCCGGCTGGTAAACTGCAAGCTGTAACAGCTGGTTGCCCACACGTGATGCTGGGGAGAGGCGAGGGAGAGGAGCAAGGCTTCGGGGCGGCCGTATCGCTGGTTCGTGGGACAGGTGAGTGTGTGTTTATTAAAAGTCGCCAGCTACACTTTTTGTAGCTGCTGACTTTTAATAAACGTAAAAACGACTATTCCTGCTACTGGTGACCTCACCGGTGCATGCACACTGCACTCTGAGGGGATGGCATACTTTTTGCCATCCCTTCATAGCACTGTGCTGTGATCATGGCTCCCGGGCACATGCGTGATGTCATCGCGGCTCGCCCATTCATACCGGGCTAATGTAAAAGATTATTTTAGCTCATTATTATGTTATTACATATATTTACATGCATGCGGTGTAAGCACTTATTTTTTACTTGCTGTCTAGCAATCCCTAGGACAGTAGAGCTCAGACTGGGGAAAAGAGAAGTAGCATTAGAAGCCAGTCATTTGTGCTGCATTGTAGAGACCATGCTGACATGAGAAAAGAACACAATCACAGATGAGCTCATCAGTCTGCTGTTTGTCCTTTTTACTATCCATTCACATGGGCTAGAGGCAAGACGAGACCCACAAGCCATAACTAATTCTAACTGAGAAAATTAGGCTGTGCTGTGTGGCAGAGCTGTATAAATTGTAGGACTGGATGGCCAGAAATACAGCCCTTATGTGTGTAGTTCATCAAAGTATTTAGCTTTTTGTCAGGAGTTTTGCAAATAAAAAATGAAAAGGCTATTTTCTGGGGGGAAAAAAGGCAGTTGTTTGATAATAAATGCTTTAGCAAACGAAATTGTATCCAGTTAGGCCAATAACGTCTCCAGCATGTAAACTGAGCGACCTGTCCGCTTTGGTTGGAGTGACGTTTTCAAGGGAAGTAGAATACCAGCATTACACTTTCCTTTATTTAATCCCTGACTCCTGAGTTACATTTTAACTTCAGGGCTGGGAATTTGGCTGCTTTCACACTGAAAGTGCTGGCTGTTCGCGCTAAAGCATTTTAGTGGTGCCTTAGCACTGTTTAAGCGGTGCTTTTGTACTGCTTTTCGGTCGCTTGCGGGCCGATTTTAACCCCAAAAAAGGGTTAAAAACTCCCGTTTTGCAACGCTTTCAAATCTCTTTTAAGGCACTTTGAAAGCATTGCCCATTCATTCCAATGGGCAGGGGAGGTGCCGCCCAACCCGCCCCAAAGGTGCTGCTTGCAGGACTTTTCTGAATGTCCTGCAAGCACACCGCCCCAGTGTGAAAAGACACACTGAAATGAATGGGAGGCGGTTTTCAGGCACTTTGCAGAGGCCATTTCTAGCACTAAAGAATCAGAAAACCGCCCCAGTGTGAAAGGGGTCTGAAGGTTTTTTTTCTAAAATAACAACCATGTTATACTTGCCTGCTCTGTGCAGTGGTTTGGCAGGAGCAGTCTGGACTTCCCTTCTCCATGTGCCACCATAGGAAGCCACTTCCTTTGGTGACACACGTGCAGGCTCAATGCCAAGCCAGGCTGTGTGCGTCTTTTGACATACACCATTCCTTTGTCACAGGATTTGATTAACAGCAGCAGGAGCCAATCACTTCCGTTGCTGTCACTGAGTCCTGTGAGGAGGGAGAGAGCAGTGTTCTGCTCTCTGGCACAGCGCTGCATTGAGATCGGGCTGAAGTTAGTATTTAGGGTAGCTGGAGGGGAGCCTGTGACATAGAATGGTGACATCTGAGACCAGTCTTTTACCTGATGATAGGTTCACTTTAATATTGCAGATCTGCTCTCTCATATTTCCTCTTTCTTCTTTTCAGCTGATGTTCTTTGGGTTCTTCCTGTGCCTCGATGCTTTCTTGTATGTTTTCACATTGCTCCCGCTGAGGGTCCTGCTGGCATTTATCAGGTTCATTACACTGCCTTGTTGTGGATTAAGGTAAGATGAAATTTGTCTTCTCCTTTTCTTTGATCTTCCTCTAGGGTACGGTTTCTATGTGTTGTGAGCTCCTAGCATAAGCCCATCATGCAACTTGAGTTTCCAGATCTGCCTTATGGATGCTATGCCTGCAGTCAGCATGATATAGCGGAGGATTAAACACAGATGCAGCATTTCTGATGCCAGAGTCTTGATTTTTTTTTTTTTTTTTTTTTTTTTTTTTTTTTGCATTCACACATTTTAAGGAAAGTAAGGATGATTGAAACTGGATGTATATATGTACAGTGGGGCAAAAAAAGTATTTAGTCAGCCACCAATTGTGCAAGTTCTCCCACTTAAAAAGATGAGAGAGGCCTGTAATTTTCATCATAGGTACACTTCAACTATGAGAGACAGAGTGAGAAAAAAATCCAGAAAGTCACATTGTCTGATTTTTAAACAATTTATTTGCAAATTATGGTGGAAAATAAGTATTTGGTCACCTACAAAAAAAACAAGATTTCTGGCTCTCACAGACCTGTAACTTCTTCTTAAACTACTTGGTGACCGTCAACCGCAGGTTGACGGCGACAAAGTGGCTCGATATCGCAAACCACCGTCAAACGACGGCGGCTGTGAGTTCGCGAACTGTGAGCGTGCGCCGCCGGAGGTGCGCCCGCACGCTCACTGTGTTCGGGGGGGCGGGGAGCGGGTGCGGCGGACTCGATCGCCGCCGGCTACCCGCGATGCCCCCCGCACTGAAAGAACGGAGGTCCATGTAAGTAAACACGGACCTCTGTTCTGTGAGAGGGGGAAGGGCTGTGATCACAGCCTTCCTCTACATGGAAGCTGTGATCACTTCCCTTCCCCTGCTAGGGCAGCCCACACACAGTTAGAACACGCCCAGGGAACACAGTTAACCCTTAGAGCATCCCCTGCAGGTTAACCCCTTCACTGCCAATGGCATTTACACAGTAATCAGTGCATTTTTATAGCACTGATCGCTGTATAAATGCCAATGGTCCCAAAAAAGTGTCAAAATGTTCCGACATGTCTGCCCCAATATCGCAGTACCGCTAAAAATCGCAGATCACTGCCATTACTAGTAAAAAATAAAAAAAAATAAATAAAAACCCCAGAAATGAATTCTCATCATTCGTAAACGCGGCCACTTTTGCACAAACCAATCAATAAACACTGATTGCGATTTTTTTTTTTTTATCACAAATATGAGAGAATATAAATCCGCCAAAACCGATGAAAAAAAAATGTTTTTTTATATTTTTTTTTTTTTGGATTTGTATTTTAGCAAAAAGTAAGAAATTTGGGTTTTTTGCAAAATTGTCGCTCTTCTTTTGTTTACAGCGACGATCAGAAATGACGCAGCAATGATCAAATACCACCAAAAGAAAGCTCTATTTGTGGGGAAAAAAATGGCGCAAATTTTGTTTGGGTACAACGTCGCACGACCGCGCAATTGTCAGTTAAAGCGACGCAGTGCTGAATCGCAAAAAGTGCTCTGGTCCTAAAGTGTGAAATCCTTCCGGGGCTGAAGTGGTTAAGAGGCTCCTCTCCTCCACTCATTACCTGTATTAATAGCACCTGTTTGAACTCGTTATCAGTATAAAAGACACAACCTGTCCACAACCTCAAACAGTCAGACTCCAAACTCCACTATGGCCAAGACCAAAGAGCTGTCAAAGGACACCAGAAACAAAATTGTAGACCTGCACCAGGCTGGGAAGACTGAATCTGCAATAGGTAAGCAGCTTGGTGTGAAGAAATCAGCTGTGGGAGCAATTATTAGAAAATGGAAGACATACAAGACCACTGATAATCTCCCTCAATCTGGGGCTCCACGCAAGATCTCACCCCATGGGGTCAAAATGATCCCAGAACCACACGGGGGACCTAGTGAATGACCTGCAGAGAGCTGGGACCAAAGTAACAAAGGCTACCATCAGTAACACACTACACCGCCAGGGACTCAAATCCTGCAGTGCCAGACGTGCCCCCTGCTTAAGCCAGTACATGTCTGGGCCCGTCTGAAGTTTGCTAGAGAGCATTTGGATGATCCAGAAGAGGATTGGGAGAATGTCATATGGTCAGATGAAACCAAAATAGAACTTTTTGGTAAAAACTCAACTTGTTGTGTTTGGAGGAGAAAGAATGCTGAGTTGCATCCAAACACCATATCTACTGTGAAGCTTGGGGGTGGAAACATCATGCTTTGGGGCTGTTTTTCTGAAAAGGGACCAGGACAACTGACGCGTGTAAAGGAAAGAATGAATGGGGCCATGTATCGTGAGATTTTGAGTAAAAACCTCCTTCCATCAGCAAGGGCATTGAAGATGAAACGTGGCTGGGTCTTTCAGCATGACCATGATCCCAAACACACCGCCTGGGCAACGAAGGAGTGGCTTCGTAAGAAGCATTTCAAGGTCCTGGAGTGGATTAGCCAGTCTCCAGATCTCAACCCCATAGAAAATCTTTGGAGGGAGTTGAAAATCCATGTTGCCCAGTGACAGCCCCAAAACATCACTGCTCTAGAGGAGATCTGCATGGAGGAATGGGCCAAACTACCAGCAACCGTGTGTAAAAACCTTGTGGAGACTTACAGAATACGATTTGAGATGAACTTTTGTTATTGACCAAATACTTATTTTCCACCATAATTTGCAAATAAATTCTTTAAAAATCAGACAATGTGATTTTCTGGATTTTTTTCTCATTCTGTCTCTCATAGTTGAAGTGTACCTATGATGAAAATTACAGGCCTCTCTCATCTTTTTAAGTGGGAGAACTTGCACAATTGGTGGCTGACTAAATACTTTTTTGCCCCACTGATATGTGTGTGTGTGTGTATGTATGTATGTATATATATATATTACACAGGCGGTCCCTGGGTTACAAACAAGATAGGGTCTGTAGGTTTGTTCTTAAGTTGAATTTGTTTGTAAGTGGGAACAGGTACATTTTTTTAAGTGTAGCTCCAACCAAAAAAACTATTTTAAGCTTTTTGGATAGCATTACCCCTGTAAGGTTTGTTTTGCTGTCTGTTTCTGTTCAGAAGATTTCCCCTCACTTCCTGTCCCAATGATAATTGGATTTTGAAAATTTTGGAATGTTGTGGAAACAAGGATTAGTGATGAATCTTCAGTAGAGACACCTTTTTCCCATAATAACTCTTACAGGAGTGAATTTCCCTTCCCAGGGGGAGACTTCTTCTCACTTCCTGTTGTCTCCCTCCGTTTGTAAGTCGGATGTTTGTAATTTGGGGACCGCCTGTATGTGTGTGTGTGTGTGTGTGTGTGTGTGTGTGTGTGTGTGTGTATATATATATATATATATTATAAAAATCCTGTATAATAATAACTGTATTCTCATTTTCTCCATCAGCTCATCCCCCACAGTTATTACCTTTTTGTCCCTCTTGACCCTCCCTTCTAGATTGTAATCTCTAGCGAGCAGGGCCCTCTGATTCCTCTTGTATTGATATTTATTGTAATTGTACTGTCTGCCCCCATGTTGTAAAGCGCTGCGGAAATTGTTGGCGCTATATGAATCCTGTATAATAATAATAATATCCATCCAACGTCTCTGCAGCTCCCACATTTAACACCATATCCTGCTAAGCAGTTGGGCTGGAGTTCTTCTTAAAATTACCTTTACTTTGGTTATTTAAGCAAAGTACAGTTACTTGAAAAAGAACTATAGGCAAAACTTTTTTAAAATTTTGGATAGAACAAAGGAAGGTTATAACTCGTCAGATTTTTTTCCGCCATCTGTGACACATTGCGGATTATTCTCCCATAGCCATAGCCAAACAGGAAGAAGAAATCCCTAAAATTAAAATGATACTAAACCCAGAAATTAAAACATATATATATATATCATCCCCCCACAGTGCACACAGCTTCTAAATCATCTTTTTATATCAAAATACTGCTTCTATATACCTTTTTTTCATCTGTATATTGCAGTCAGGTGATAAACTGCAAGGAGCCAGGGCTTCCCCAGTGTTCATATAGGAGGAGATTTCACTCTCTGAATAACAAATTCTATTATAATACTCTATTTTTCTCATGAACCTCACTGCAGTCAGTATAGATAGATGCATATAAAACACAATGTATTTGCAGTGCTATCTCTGTGGCAGTCGCATATGAATAAACTAAGATAATACCAAAAATAAGTCAGTAAAAAAGTCCATATTCTTGGAGGTATAGGAATACATATAAAAAAGTCTGGCTAACACCATAGGATGCTTGCAGGCTGCTATTGAAAGTGGGTTGGGGATCCACAATCTGGAATTCAAAAGGGTAGAGAAAGAGAGAGAGTCTCTCGTAGAGACATACATCTTGGAAGTCATCCTTACGCTGGGTGACTCATCCCAGCCTTAGAGCGTAACCCTTAGCTGACACCTCCGTAACGGTTCTCTGGTTCTTCCCACTATCTCCTTTTGACTTTCATTCAACATTTCGGATAGAGACTCCAGTCCCTGGGTTACACTCGGATCTTCCTCCCCTGTGGTCTGTCATCCCCCACCACCCGTATGTGAGTGTATTTATACATTATGTTCAATTTTAACCTTTATTAAACTGTGCTACACTGTCTGCATGGTGCTCTCTTTCCCTACCTACCCTTTTAGATGGATACCTAGATAGTGAACATCAGCACTTGCTGGCATAGAGATTAAAGGAGATCTATAATCACAACACTTTTTTTATTTTATGACATCGGCATTGTAATGACCATTCAAACAATAGTTATTTTTGACAATCCAGTATAAGCTTACTTAGACAAATCTCCTTCCATCTTATGCATTCTGCCTGTCTGCTGGCCACTTCTTTCCACACCTTCCTTAATTCCCTGCATGCTTTCAGCTTTCCTCTGCTCATTACTTTGATTTACTACCTAAGGACTACATATCCTATGGTCCCTTTCTGATTGCAAGCAGTGATTCCTGTATGGATTCCGCCTCCTAAAACTCCTCCTTTCAGCACTTCTGTAGTACAGAAGGCAGGCTCTGTGAAATGTGTGATACAGCAGTGCCTACTCTCAGGGCATAGTGGATAGTAAATGTGTGGGGATCTTCACAAAGTAAGTCTACAAACTTCAAGATCATTCCGATTAATAAGAGTAGGGTAAAAATAATAGAAATGCAATGTGGAAATATGATTTTACATTTTGATCATAAATGCACTTGAGTTCACCGCTAATTGGCGCAGCCACCACAAACCATTTCAGGCTGCCATATTATTTGCCACTAATAGGCTGTGACAAGCTTCAGCAATCTGTCCTTTTATTTCATAAATTGTAGCTATGTGGATTCTTTTTATGGTAGTGTAATGCTTTCAAAGCACTTTTAAAGATCAGTATATAGTGAATGAGGGTATGGGGATAAGAGAGCAAAGATGCCAGTTCATCCTTTTAATTGCAGAATTACATAGGTTCTCTTGTTAATTAAATGTAGGTAAAGCATTGTCTAAATCTAATTAACCACAGGGTCTGCATAAGTTCTATACATCAGCAATTAATCGGATGAGTTGGCAGCCTTGTAAGAGAATCATTTATTATATCTGATTGCTTTTATATTCACTGACATTTTATTATTATTAATTTATTGCCGTTTGTGAGTGAGAGTTATTACTTCAGCACTGTTGTTTCTAAGATGAGTAAGACAAGCTGTCCTGGCTCCACCATTGTTCAGTTTCTGCTCTGAATATTAAATGGCCACTTCTGTGTCGGAGCGAAGCAATATGTGCAATGCTTTGCTTGTGTTATGGCAGACTGTGGCTTTGCAGCTGATCCCTTATAACAACACTTATTCTAGTGATTGCGACATGTGAAATAACACAGCCATGTCATGTAAGCATATTTTATATCTGCTGTTGTGTCTTGTCTGATGTAAATAGTAACACCAGCTCTTAAAGCTGAGTATGCATATCAGTTGAGTAGGAGACCTGCCTTCCGGGTAATCATCCCTTAAAGTGTTTGTTAACCTAAAAAAAAAAAAAAAGGGATCCTGTTCCTTAAGGCAGATTAACCACTTACCAACCGGAAGGTTTTCCAGCTTTAGGACCAGAGCACTTTTTGCGATTCGGCACTGCGTCGCTTTAACTGACAATTGCGCGGTCGTGCGGCGTTGTACCCAAACAAAATTTGCGTCCTTTTTTTCCCACAAATAGAGCTTTATTTTGGTGGTATTTGATCGCCTCTGCGTCATTTCTGATCGCCGCTATAAACAAAAGAAGAGCGACCATTTTGCAAAAAAACCCAAATTTCTTACTTTTTGATAAAATTTCAATCCAAAAAAAAAATATAAAAAAACATTTTTTCACAGTTTTTGGCCGATTTATATAATTCCTCATATTTGTGATAAAAAAAATCGTAATCTGCGTTTATTGATTGGTTTGCGCAAAAGTGGCCACGTTTACGGATGGTGAGAATTCATTTCTGGGGTTTTTATTTATTTATTTTTTTTTTTTACTAGTAATGGCAATCTGCGTTTTTAGCGGTAATGCGATATTTCAGTGGACATGTCGGACATTTTTGACACTTTTTTGGGACCAATGACATTTATTCAGCGATCAGAAATTTAAATGTCCACTGATTACTGTATAAGTGTGATTGGCAGTGAAGGGGTTAACCTGGGGGGGAGAGCTAGGGGTTAACTGTGTTCCCTGGGTGTGTTCTTACTGTGGGGGGGTTGGGCTAACATGGGCATGAGAGATCTAACTGATCCCAGTGACCGGGATCAGTAGATCACCCATGCCCCTACAAACAGAGCGGGGAACCGCCGTGTTTACATCGGCGGTTCCCCGTTCTTTCCCTGTGGCCGCTCATCGCGGCTCGCCGGCGGACATCGGGTCCGCCCGAGCCGCGGGCACACTCCTCAGGAGTGCGGCGCACCCGTGCCCCCTAGTGGCTGATTGCAGATCGCCGTCTTTTTACGGCGATTTGCGCTCAGCATCCCGACTGCCGCCGTGAAAACACGGCGTGCAGTCGGGAACTGGTTGAACAGCACAGTGCTTGTACTGTCTAATCTGCCCCTCTCTCAACTGTAAATAACCTGGCTGAACCCTCCACTTTCTGTGTCCCCCTCTCTGTGCTGACCACCATAATCAAGGCTGCTGAGCCCTGACTACAGTGGTCAGCGTAGATCCCTTCGTCATCTGCAGCTCTCTTCTTTGCTCTCCTCTCTCCCCCTCACTCCCTCCTCCCTGCTTGTCCGCTCCTTGTTCTGTGTCTCTGTCTTGGGCCCCCTTCCCACCCACCACTATTAGTAGAAATAAAAAAAAGTGGTCACTGGCAGTCCCTCTATTATAGGCAGGCATAGCACACTATTAATCTTTTATAAAGGCATGTAAATACCTTTTAAGAGCGATCTTCAGGCCGATCACGTGACTCGCGTCCAGTCTCCAGGGCTATTGCAGGAGGGGCTGAGCGGCCATGTGACCTCCCCGGCTGACATCAGAGGGAGATCTCGGCCCCTCCTGCAGTAGCCCTGTATCGGAGGTGTGCAGTGGCCGGCCTGAACATCGCTCTTAAAAGGTATTTACATGGCTCATTTTTATAAAAGACTTCTACAGCGTGCTATGCCTGCCTATACTAGAGGGGCTGCCAGTGATTTATACTTTTGGGTTCACAACCACTTTAATGCATAGTACCCTAAACATGAGTACAGCTCGGTACAGCGTTCAGTCCCACCCAGCCGTAGTTTGGTTCAGACTCTGACAGGTTGCAGACTCCGTCCCTGTCCCTCCTGGGTACACTAAAATAGTGTGAGGGACATAGGACAGGTAGACACTCCAGTGTGTATACATTATAATGGACGGATGATCTGTCACTGTAAGGGTAGATATAGACGTTCATCTGAATCTCCCTGGCCTCTGAAGCCTAATCCGCTTTCAGGATATGCTCCAGAGACTACTGACAGGCGGTGAGGAAGCAATGGGATGACTAATTTTTTAGTTTTTTAGCTACAAAAAGTGTAGCTGCTGACTATTAACCACTTCAGCCCAGGAAGGATTTCCCCCTATAGGACCAGAGCACTTTTTGCGATTCGGCACTGCGTTGCTTTAACTGACAATTGATGTTGTACCAAACAAGTTTGAAGTTCTTTTTTTCCCCACAAATAGAGCTTTCTTTTGGTGGTATTTGATCACCTCCTGCGGTTTTTATTTATTGCGTTATAAACAAGCAAGGAGAGACAATTTTGCAAAAAACCCAATATTTGTTACTTTTTGCTAAAATACATATCCTATATATATATATAACAAATTTATTCATCACTTTTGGCCGATATATATTCTTCCTTATATTTTTGGTTAAAAAAATCGCAATCGGCATATATTGATTGTTTTGCACAAAAGTTGCCGCGTTTGCAAACGATGAGAATTAATTTATGGGGTTTTTATTTTTTTTACTAGTAATGGCGGCGATCTGCAATTTTTAGTGGGACTGCGACATTGTGGCGGACATGTCGGACACTTTTGACATGTTTTTGGGACATTGGCATTTATACAACGATCAGTGCTATGAAAATGCACTGATTACTGTGTAAATGTTACTAGCAGGGAAGGGGTTAACACTAGGGGGCGCTCTAAAGGTTAACTGTGTTCCCTGGGATGTGTTTCTAACTGTGTGGGGGCTGGGCTGACTGGGGGAGGAGATTGATTGTTGCTCCAATTTACAGGGAACAGAAGATCACACTCAGAACTGGGATCCGTGTGTTTACATTCGTGGATCCCCATTCTGTCACTGCGGAGGAGCGATCCCAGGTAGCTGGCGGACATCGAGTCCGCCCTACCCGCTCCCTGGCTCCCCCACTACACAGCGGCCACTTCCTCGATCTCGCAGCCGTCGTCAGGTGACGGTGATTTGCGATATCAAGCCAGACTGTTGCCGTCAAATGACGACGGGCAGTCATTAAGTGGCTTATAAACACACACTCACCTGTCCCACAGTCCAGCGATGCGGCCAGCCGAAGCCTCACTCCTCTCCCTCTCTGCGGCACCAGCATTGCAAATGTGGGCACCGGCCTGTGACCGCTTGTGGCAGAAGAAAATACTAAACTCGTCTAAACTTTGTACAAAAATATGCTCTATATAGGCATTTATTTCTGCCAAGGGAACTGACATTTTTTTTAAGCCCAGTGTGCATGGAGCCTAAATAAGCTAGGAGGCTGAACATTCCCATTGCATCTGTGTAGTGCTGAAAAACCATCTGTAAGGGTAATTCCTTTATCCGTAGACAAAACTTTCTAGTTTTGGACTGAATGGGGAAGGACTCCAAAACAGGATTCCTTCACTTCCTGACTGATAAAAAGGTTGTCTCAAGGACGGCAAAACATTTTTTTTAATGTTGGTATTTTCAGATTCATGAACCTTCATGCTAAATGTGGCAGCATAGCTCACATGCCTGCTGGATTGCTGCCTCTTTTCTTGCTTAGCCCTTCTTTTTCAGCAACCTGAGTACTTAAAGCAGAACTCCAGGCAGAAATGTTATTACATGCAGTCCTTGAAAAAGTATTCATACCCCTTGACATTTTCCACATTTTGTAATGTTAACCAAAAGCGTAAATGTATTCTATTGGGATTTTATGTCATAGCCCAACACAAAGTGGCACATAATTGTGAAGTGCAAGGAAAATGATAAATGGTTTTATATGTAAAAAGTGTGATGTGCATTTGTATTCAGCCCCCTTTACTCTGATACCCCTAACTAAAATCTAGTGGAACCAATTGCCTTCAGAAGTCACCTGTGCGTAATTTAATCTCGATATAAATGCAGCTGTTCTGTGAAGACCTCAGCAGTTTGTTAGAGAACTTTAGTGAATAAACAGCATCATGAAGGCCAAGGCACACACCAGACAGGTCAGGGATAACGTTGTGGAGAAGATTAGGTTATAATAAAATATCCCAAGCTTTGAACATCTCACGGAGCTCTGTTCAATCCATCATGTGAAAATTGAAAGCGCATGGCACAACAACAAACCTACCAAGACATGGTGTCCACCTAAGCTGACAGGCCAGGCAAGGAGAGCATTAATCAGAGAAACAGCTAAGAGGCCCATGGTAACTCTGGAGGAGCTGCAGAGATCCACAGCTCAGGTGGGAGAATCTGTCCACAGGACAACTATTAGTCGTGCACTCCACAAATCTGCCCTTTATGGAAGAGTGGCTAGAACTAAGCCACTGTTGAAAGAAAGCCATAATAAGTCATGTTTGCAGTTTGAGAGAAGCCATGTGGGGGACACAGAAAACATGTGGAAGAAGGTGCTCTGGTCAGATCAGTGGAAAATGTATCTTTCTCCTACGTTCACTGACAGACGCAGCTTCTTCTTGACTTTGTGGGGTTTTATGTTCGTCTTACTAGGAGTTAACTAGGCAGGGAAAGAGTTCAGCTGGCCCCTCCCCTGGGGGCCGTCCTCCTTTCCTACATTAAAACCCCCCCTCACAGAGGACTCTCCAGTTTCAATGCCTAGTTTGCAAGGAGTTGACCTGGCTTCCCTATGGGAACTGCGGTCCTATTGTGACCATTTTTTCTTTTTTATTTTCCTTTTTCTTTTTTCTGCAATCAAGATGATCTGCTATCAAGAAGCCGGTCGGGGCATCGAGGGTCTTGTGCTCTGTACTTTCCCCGACCTGGCCAACATGATGCGAGGCCGGCCCCAACACAGGGACCCGCAGCATCTTACCCGTTCCGTGCGGGTGGCCCGGGGCAAGATCCCCCATTTTGGTCCCCTTCCCGATTCGTTCGGCAGGGTGACCCTGGGCCTGCAGCAATCCCCCGCCAAGGGTGGAAAGTCTGCATCCAGGTGGC
>BLSH010173269.1:414439-435240 GCA_018402905.1 Glandirana rugosa
CAAATACGATACGTGGTACGTGTGTTAAAACGACAGATGTGGAGAAGTCCATACTATTTGATTTAATACTTAAGTGACGTGTATAATCAACTCAGAACATAGTGGTAAGTGTTGGTAGTAGAAGGGAAATGGAAGAGAAAGAGAGAAAGGAAGGTAAAAAGCAGAATTGGAGGACGATAAAAAAGATATCGAGAGAAAAAGTAGGTGTGAATCTTTGTATCTTTGTATCTTTTCACTGCCGTCTTTTTCTGACTCATCAGGTAGCTCAGACGGGAAAAAAATAAAAAAAAATAAAAAAAATTAAAAAAAATGTAATTGGAACAACAGACTGATACCTAAATACAAATATGGTTCGTACAAACTAAAACTAATCTTAGAAAGTATTATTTTACTGAAAGGGTGGTTGATGATTGGAATAGACTACCAACAGAGGTTGTGAGACAGTCAACAGTAAATGGCTTCAAACATGCTTGGTATAAACATAAATCCATAGTCAGACAACAAGGTTAATGTAAAAAAAATTAAAAAAAATAAAAAAAAATAAAAAAAGGGCAGACTCGATGGACTACTCAGTCTTTTTCTGCCGTCACTTTTCTATGTTTCTATGTTTCTAAGTGTGGATGAAAAAGAGAGCTATAGAAAAAATAGCAGGAGGTTAAGACGAAAAATGGAAGGAAAGAGAGAAAGAGAAGGTAAAGGGAAGATGATGGTTGTGAATGGTGATACAAGACTCAACTAATATGTGCAGTGAATTCATAATTTAGTTTATCATACCTGAAGAGGTGTAGACAGCAAAATTGTGTGCATGGTGCATAGCATAAACGATTGGAAGTGATCCAAGAGACGCCCGGTGCCGCTGGAGACAATGCCTAATGAGGGTTCGGCTGCCAATTAGCCCGCCAACGTCATGCACGCTGGAGCAAAGGGGAGAAGGGAGAAGCTACCACATCCCTGGGCGAAACCCGGTGGGAGGGGCTGTACTCCGACTCCATAGCGCCCGCGAGCATGTGTACCCGATCGGCGCCAAGCATCATCAGACACTACATGCCAGGCCGGGTGGCGTGACGTCGACGCACAGCGGGGAGAGACCCGCCCCCCCATCTGACGTGAGAACGGGGGAGGAGGGAGCCTGCAATGGTCGTCGCAGCTCCCGACATGGTGAACCAGGCCATCCCCCCTCCCAACCAGGTGGGGCCGGACAAGGGAGGCAGAGGTTGGGAGTATTGACATGGCTGAATGTAAAAGTGTTATTAAAACACAGTAAATAAACATTAAAAAGGCATATCGGTTGTAACATATTAAGACACGTAAACCAGAGGAGGTCAGGTGGGGGCCAGTACTATGGCAGGTGATACCAGTATAGGATGTAGCAGCACGTATTCTCACAAGCATGTGTCCATCCCTGCAATATACTGAAGTAAAGAGTGGGGAGCAAATGTTGGGGACTTTAAGTGAAGGCTTTTACTTTATGTATCTACATCAATGTGATGGATGGGGGCAATTTGTTGTATATCATGAAATATATACCTTGTACCTTTGTATCCACCTATTTACAATATGTAGCTGGGTTTATATTGACCTATCTGAATATGGACTATGTTATGTATTATTACTACATTGTTCTATTTTACAATAAATTGTTTTAATATATCCATCCAACATCTCTTTCTCACATACGTGTGTCACTCAAACTCCCAATCCCCCCCTTGTCAGTTTTGTTAAGCTTTCTTTTTATTCTAAGTATAGGGATAGAGGAGTGTGCCTCTACCCAGCCACGTCTTCATTCAACAACATGCCAACTGTCAACCGCAGGTTGACGGCGACAAGATGGCTCGGCTAGGTAAACCGCCGTCATACGATGGCGGCTGACAGATTGAGCACTGTGAGTGCGCGCGCGCCGCCGGAGGCGCGCTCACTGTGTTCCGGGGGGGGCCAGGGAGCGGGTGCGGCGGACTCGATCTCCGCCGGCTACCCGCGATGCTCCCCGCGGAGTGAAAGAACGGAGGTCCGTGTATGTAAACAGGGATCTCCGTTCTGTGAGGGGGAGGGAAGGACTGTGATCACAGCCTTCCTCTACACGGAAGCTGTGATCACTATCCTTCCCTAGCCAGGGCAGCCCCCATACAGTAAGAATACGCCCAGGGAACACAGTTAACCCTTAGAGCGCCCCCTGCAGGTTAACCCCTTCACTACCAATGGCATTTACACGGTAATCAGTGCATTTTTATAGCACTAGTCGCTGTATAAATGCCAACGGTCCCAAAAAAGTGTCAAAATGGTCCGACATATATGCTGCAATATCGCAGTACCGCTAAAAATCGCAGATCGCCGCCATTACTAGTAAAAAATATAAAAAAAAACCCCAGAAATTAATTTTCATCATCCGTAAAGGCGGCAACTTTTGCGTAAACCAATCAATAAACACCGATTGCGATTTTTTTTTTTTGATCACAAATATGAGGAAGAATATAAATCGGCCAAAACCGTTGAAAAAAAAAGTTTTTTTATATTTTTTTTTTTTTGGATTTGTATTTTAGCAAAAAGTAAGGAATTTTGGTTTTTTTTTGCAAAATTGTCGCTCTTCTTTTGTTTATAGCAGCGATCAGAAATGACACAGAGGTGATCAAATACCACCAAAAGAAAGCTCTATTTGTGGGAAAAAAAGGACGCAAATTTTGTTTGGGTACAACGTTGCACGACCGCACAATTGTCAGTTAAAGCGACGCAGTGCCGAATCGCAAAAAGTGCTCTGGTCCTAAAGTGTGAAATCCTTCCGGGGCTGAAGTGGTTAAAGTCCCAACATTTGCCCCCCCCCCCACTCCTTATTTTAGGGCACACTGGACCTCCCAGACGTGAAACATTTAGCATTGGTATTCTTACTGGTGCTAAATGTGCTCATTCAGCTTGGGGCTTATGGCCGGCATCCTGACAGCATGACTGATCCCGAATGTCAGCGGTGATTCCCTGCTGACAGCAGAATGTAAACAAAAGCGCCAACAGTAAAAAATGCATGTATATATTTATATATACATTTTTTTATATATGCATATATTTCTATATATATATTATTTTTTGCATTGAATGTGTAAATGATTTCAGGCACTGACAAATTCACAGCATCTGTTTATTCTGGTTTAGTTATACTCATTAGACTGGTGCATTTGATTTAATCTTTTCAGTGTTTTAACACCTGTCATGTATAAATCTGCTTTTTTTTTTTTTTTACAAAATATCTAACCGTAAACCATCACCGACAAGAATTTCCCTTTGCGGTGTAAGCACAGGAAACAGCAAAGGTGTTTTAAGTTTCTCTTTACAATATTGTGGTGTAACGTACATTGATACTTTCCTTAACCTCTCCGTTCATAGTTTTACATGCAATCCTAATACTAGTGCAAGCCACCACTCTCAATGTGGCCTTCAACTCTCACAACAAGTCTCTGCTTACCATTATGATGTCCAACAATGTAAGTGTTTTGAGAGAGGTGGATGCTGAAGGCGGTGATTTAAAGTGGAACTTTAAAAGTATAACTAAAGGAAAAACTTTATTTTTACTTTTGGGCAGAGTAGAGTGGGATTTAAATTATGCTGCTCCTTAATTTTCTCCCCTTCCGCTCCCTACTGTGGAAAGTCATGATCACACTCACCTCCACATCCGAATGTATTGCAAACCCAGAAGAAAAAGTGTATATCAGACTTTACTGGCATGGCACATTTACTTCTGCGCTCCCTACTGTGCCTCTAAGTTTTTATTCAAGGGCTTTGCAGTAGGTTTGCTTTCTATCTGCAGACACCCAATGTCATACAGGGCCCACTGACTGTCATAGACATGCACTCAGGCCATCAGTCACTGTTGCTGCATCATCAAGGGTGCACATAGCTTCTATAGAGCCAGTTTCATCTGCATGAGAAAGAGACTGCTGGGTGGGAAGGGGAGGTATAAAAATATAGACTGCTGCAATTTGGAATTCAACTTTAATTCCTGCTTCTGCTCCGCCCTCGACAGCAGTGTATCTGTCATCCCTCCTGCTTTACTCCTATCTGACCCATGGTGCTAGCATCTGCCTTGTTTCTCCACTCGGCAGCTGTTTGATGGTCATATTATCAGCAGACCGAGCTGTCATGAAAATTTCTCACTGATTCTGCTTAAGCCGGCCATAGCTGAACTGAATCTCGGATGGTTCAGCAGGAACCAGCTGAGATTTGATCCATTTATAGGCAGGCTGATTGTACCCAAGTTGATTTATGGATCAACTTGGGTACAACCAACCTGTTGGATTTTTTACATGTGATTATTGATGGTGGCCATAGCCCCTAGCAGTAATCCTTGTGTTCTGCTGGCCGAGAAGGCTCCTTACCAACAGAACACAATAGCTGACTGTGTTGATGGGGGAATCCATCTATTTTCTTTCCTTCCACCTGAGAGACCAGGCGAGAACTGCGGCTGTGGAGTGGAGACTGAACACTGTAATTGCTATTTAAAGGCTAAGGTCATCTTTTGGGAAAAAATAATAAACGCACCAATTTGGAAAAAAAATGGTATATTTATTATTTTATCCCTAAGGAGCCTGGAAAGCATTGCACTCATGATCAGTGGATCAGGGGTGCCATGCCAGACTCCTGCACACAAGCCCTGCAGCTTTCAACTTGTACCTCAATACGGGCTGACTGTCTACAAAGCTAAAGGATTTGTGAATGAACTAGGAGGACGCTCATTAGCAACTTTGCAGTTCATTTAGAACTACAAGCCATCGATCGCAATGGCTGATGATAGGTGTAGTTTGTGCATTCACACCAAACTGAATGTATGACGCGGACATGTGATTTTCATATAGTGACAGCAGGCGGGGGGAGAAGATCCCCACTTGCTGTCACAGTGGTTGGGGGGAGGGATGGGGGGAGAGGCTGCAGCTACTGGAACATGTTACAAGTTCCACCCTGAATATGGGTGGAACATGTAACATGTTCCAAAAGGTGAACTTATCCTTTAAACAAACCTAATAATGTGGGCATATGTTATGAGACACTAACAGGATTAGTTCTCTTCATGTATATTAATGACTAGTAAGCAACCAAAATTATTTTATGTTTTCCTGTCTTCTTTATTCTTGTCTGTTCTTCTGCTATGAAGTGTATTCTGGAGGTAGAATATATTTAAAAACCCTTGTCCTGTTGCAGTAAAGGAAACAGTCACTTGTATATAGACCAGCAGCTATTGCAAATTCTATAAAAAAAAAAACCCTGCACATGTGTAGTTCCAATTCCCAGACACCAAATACCGGCGGTTCTCCTGCCCAAGTAACTGCATTAGGTCTGAGATTCCTGATTGATCTCAGGTCTCTTTGGTGCTGTCCTACGGCAGATATTAACCATTTTGTGTATTTTCAATTTCAGTTTGTAGAGATAAAGGGGAGCGTGTTCAAGAAATTTGAAAAGAACAATCTCTTCCAAATGTCCAACAGTGGTATGTATCATTTTCCCTTTCTATGTTTACCGTGCTTACTAAACACGAATTGGTGCAACCTCGGTAGTAAGTGCGCTCAGTGCATCTGCACCTGCCTGTCAGTGTCCGTAACACAGTGGTTTGTAATATCACCTGTTATTCAAAGGATATGTTTACCTTCGGGAACCTGTTACATGTTCCACCCAGTTTATCATGGAACATGTAACATGCTCCTGCAGCCGCTCGGGGTGTGACAGCAGTACGGGGAAAAGTTCCCTATACCAGCTGTCACTTTTTGACAGGGTTCTGTGAACGAATGAACAAGACCGACATCCTTTGCGGCCGTCGGCTTGTAATTCTTGTAAATGAACTACCATAGTCCTGTCAGTGTGAAACTACCTGTCCGTACGATGTATGAGTAGACAGCTTACACTCACAGTCTACAGGAGTCCTGCATGGCAGCAGCGGTCAGTAGATCGCTGGTGCAATGCTTTCCAGGCATTAAAGAGTAAATGCACATTTTTTTACCTGCAAAAAAAGTGCTATTATTATTTATTTTATTTTTTTAAAGGTGAACTTCTCCTTTAAAATGTTCATGGGTGTTGGTAGTATGATTACCATTTGTCTGACCATTACTTATATGAAAGAAGCAGGACACAGAGTGAGCTCACTGATTGCAGCACAGGTCCCTGTTCTTGGTAAACCAAGGGTGTCTTATGTATAAAGCTTATACTACATCCCTGATGTTGCATATAGTTAAAGGAGTTGTAAATGCAGAAGGTTTTTTATCTTAATGCATTCTGTGCATTAAGATAAAAAACCTTCTGTGTGTAGCAGCCTCCCCAGCACCCCTTAATTACTTACCTGAGCCTCGTCTCTCTCCAGCAATTTCCACTAGTGTCTTAACCATCTAGGACTCTCTCCTACTGATTGGCTGAGATACAGCAGTGGTGCCATTGGCTCCCGCAGCTGTCAATCAAAGTCAGCCAATCGGGGGAGAGAGGGGATGGGGCCGGGCCAGGTCGGAGCTCTGTGTCTGAATGGACACACGGAGCTGTGACTTGGCTCGGGTGCCCCCATAGCAAGCTCGTTGCTGTGGGGGCACTTGACAGGAGGGAGGAGCCAGGACCACCGAGAAGAGAAGGATTCGGGCTGCTCTGTGCAAAACCAGCTGCACAGAGAAGGTAAGTATAACATGTTTGTATATATTAAAAAACAAATTGAGACTTTACAATCACTTTAACAAAGTGTTGACTATAAGGTGCAAGGGACTAAATGTCCAAGTTAAGAAATAATGTACTTGGGCTTCTTGCACACTGCAGCTTGAAAAAACTTGGTACAACATTTTTTACGGATCTAAAATGCAGCCCATTGTTTACAATGTGCCTATACACACAGGCATGTAAACAAGTGCTGCGTATTCTTGAGTAAAAAGTACACGCATATGAGCATAAATATTAATTTTCCCTAAGAATATATTGTGCGCCCAAATGCGCATGAATATGCACAAAACAAATGCCTAAAATAACGTCCAAAAAAGCAGATGCCCAAACATCAGTACCGTGTGCAAGTGGCCCTATAACGTTACTGTTGAATCAAAAGCTGAGTTGCTTTAAGTTACCATGCTTTTTTAATTTTTGCTCATAACTCATGGGTTGGATATGTTGAAAAAGGTTCTTGTCCTTTTTGGTTACTTGTTACTTATATTGCTTTAATAAACTCAAAATAAAAATTCAAAGATCCAGTGTGTGGCCTTTTTTTTTCACCACTTGTTGCTGAGGTGGGCCAGTTTTTGCTGCCTGCACCGGTATACTGCTATAACAAGGGGGTTAGCATCCTCAGTGGTGTACAATCTGAGCTTTGAAAGCTGAATTTTCCGGTGATCTGTATGTAGGTCTGGATCAGTGGTTCTCAAATCTGTCCTCAAGTACCCCCAGCAGGCCATGGGGAATTTCTCTTACATAAAATGGCTGTACAAAATACCAAGCCATTGACTGATTTAAAGTACCTGTGCAAGATAAGGGAAAACCTGCAATCATGGCCTGTTGGGGTACTTGAGGACAGGGTAGAGACCCGCTGGTCTAGATGTCTTTGCACTGTTAATTTAGCAATTTGAACCCTTCCCAGCTGAACATGGCTCAAACTTCTGCCCTAATGGGCCATTAATTCTTTTACACTTCACTATTCTTCAGTATGTTCCTTCAGTCGAATCCTTTCTTTTATGATTTTTAAAGCCAAAGTTTACGTTTTTTTTTTTATTTTAATCCGGCCCTGTGTGTGGTACTTACATGAAAGAAGATTGTCATGCGTGCTGGTGTCGCTGCTCCATTCCTTGAAATCTTCATTCCTTGGCCCCCTCAGATACTCCTGCAGATGTGATTTTCCAGTACTGCAGGGGGAGACGTGCCAAACTAACATACAGGCAAACATACTACCCAAGGTACATTTCCGTGTTCCAAAAAAAAAAAAATGTTTTTTTCTGAAAATAGAAAATGTAGAAGCAACACTACGTTTTACACTTGGCCAATCCTTAACCACTACCCTCCACCCCAGGCTGGAATTTCCTGCCCAGTTCTTCCCACACTCACGATTATCTTAATCTTCTTTGAGATGAGCCTAATAGTCAATTTGGTAAAAAGCCCATTGGCATCCACCTAAGAGATTAGGGCGGCACCACCCATAAAAAGTTGCTGTTGAATTTTTATGGAATCAGTTTTGGGAATGTTATATGCTGATGCTTTATCAGTAGTCAGCAGTACAAAGTGTACAAGACACACGTCAAATTAAAAATATCTTGAAATGCAGAACAGTTAACTGACCACCTGTAGTAATTTGATAGGTAGATGAGGAGGATGCACCCAATATCAAGAAAAATATACAAAATGTCAGGGTCATTTTTTTTTCTATTTTATATACAACATATTGACAATGTGCAGTAAACCATAGGAAGCTGATTTCTTTTACTGTGGTCATGTCAGTGAAAATTTAGATTTTTTGCCATAAAAAAAAAAAAAAAACAGAAACATATACCAGCAAGGAATACTTTTGGGCCACCCTGGAGCCTACATTGGTGATCTGTGTGCCCCCCTTTTTTACATAGGTGGTTAGTGTTGTCTGCCCAAACCCCCTTTTCATAGGTGGTCAATGTTATTACATTGGGTCAGTGTGCCCCCTTTCATTGGTGGTGAGTGGCACATTTGTCACCCTATCGTTAGTGGTCAGTGGATTTCGTGTGTATATGTATTTACCTGAAAATCTGTGCAGAGGTCCCACAATGCTTCCTCCTGACTTCTGTGCTTCCAGTAGGGACCTCAGGCTTGAATTATGTAGGCAGCATTGTGCTAGATATTGTCTAACATTGCCTTTATAAAACAGAGGAATTCACTCACCGCTAATCACAAGCTCTTTTATGTCGCACTAGACCCCAGATATGTGCCCCCAGTTTCAGGGTCTATTGATGCCTCTGAGGGGCAATCTTCCCACGGAGACATTTGCTAGAGTGACATCTGACTGAGGTTAAGACCAGTTTTCAACTTATCCTATGGTATCCAAAGCAAAGAAAATGTGGCAATGTTTGCTTTTAGATATCAATAAAGTGGAAATGGACAATTGGCACAATTCACTAAGCGGTACTTTACCGCATCAGAGTATGCTGTAAAATCACGCACAACGCTCAGAAAAAAAAAAAAACGAATTCACAAAGAAACTCTTAAATCCTGCATGCGTTATCTTTGCGAAGTATGCTTTAAATACTGCATGAAACCATGCGGTAAGTTATCACAAGCATCTGATATGGTGCTTTTCCAAAAAAGTGTAAGACACCTTAGTCATGGCTGGTATGGCATGGCTTCTCTGTGTTGAGGGCTCAAGGTACCCTATGAGTTGGGTATAAAGCTTCATGAGAATTGGCTTGGATAACTTGAACTGCTTGGATAACCTGAACTTCTGCAGGGTATCCGCATCCGTGAATTGATCCAGCAGTGTGCGCTTCTTTCCTTTTAAAAGGTCCGCTTGAGACCTTCTCCTCCTTATCTTCTGAATTGTTTTAAATTCCAGAAGACTGGATTCAAAGGGCTCCATCTTTGCTATGCTGTCTGCCAGCCCCCAGAAACCACTTCTAGCTAAAATCTAGCTGACACCTTACCCAGCTTGCACTTTCCTGCATATTTTTTAAACCAATCTATGTGGGGGTCTGACCATTGCCATAGTTATCGCAAGCTTGGACCAGTACTTAACCACTTGCTTACTGGGCACTTAAACCCCCCTCCTGCCCAGACCAATTTTCAGCTTTCAGCGCTCTCACACTTTGAATGACAATTGCACGGTCGTGCAACACTGTACATATATGAAATTTTTATAATTTTTATCCCATAAATAGAGCTTTCTTTTGGTGGCATTTAATCACTGTTGGGTTTTTTATTTGTTGCTAAAAAAAAACAAAAGTTCGAAAATTTTGAGAAAAAAAACATGTTTCATAGTTTTTTTATTTAAATTATGAAAACGGGTAATTTTTTTTCCTTCATTGATGTGTACTGATCAGGCTGCACTGATGGGCACTGATGGGCTGCACTGATGAGCACTGATGGGCTGCACTGATGAGCACTGATAGGCTGCACTGATGAGCACTGATAGGCTGCACTGATGAGCACTGATAGGCTGCACTGATGAGCACTGATAAGGCTGCACTGATGAGCACTGATAAGGCTGCGCTGATGAGCACTGATAAGGCTGCACTGATGGGCACTGATAAGGCGGCACTGATAAGGCGGCACTGATAAGGTGGCACTGATGGGCACTGATAAGGCGGCACTAATGGGCATTGATAGGTGGCACTGATGAGCACTGATGAGGCAGCACTGATAAGCGGCACTGAAGGGCACTGATAAGCGGCGCTGACAGGTGGCACTGATGGGTGGCACTTATGGACACTGGGTGGAACTGATGGGCACTGGTGGGTGATGCAGATAGGCAGCACTGATCGGTGGCACTGATTTGTAGCACTGGTAGGTGACACTGTGGGCACTGCTAGCTGGCAGTGTGGGCACTGGTTGGTGGCTCTGGTGGGTACTGACAGGCGGCACTGGTGTGCACAGACGAGCCATTTGCGGCTCTCTGTGCAAGTGACCGATGTCCCTCTGACAGAAGCCGGTTATTGGCTTCTTTTTCCCCTCCAGTCATCAGCTTCTGTTTACATCACACGATCAGCTGTCATTGGCTGAGAGCTGATCACATGGTAAGGGGGCGGGACCGCCCCATTACTCCGATCTGTGATCAGCCGAGTCTCATGGACTCGGTAATCACAGAGCACGTTGCACGCGACCAGCAGGGGGCGCGCAACAGCTCGTGCACGGGAGGACGTCCATGGACGTCCGCCCGGAAGTTGAGATACGTGCTGGAGCTGTCTTTTGGTAATAGCGCGGATCTCAAGAGGTTAATTACCACATGCATTTGTTTCCTTCTGTGAATTGACTTTAATGCCTTTTTAATGCAGTATTTAACGTTTGGTTTTGGTGTTTGCGCTTAATTATTATTTTTATACAGGATTTATATAGCGCCGACAGTTTGCGCAGCACTTTACAATATTAGGGCAGACAGTACAATTACAATACAATTTAATACAGGAGGAATCAGAGGGCCTTGCTCATTAGAGCTTACAATCTAGAAGGGAGGGTCAAGTGATATGAAAGGGCAATAACTGGGGGGGATGAGCTGATGAAGAAAATTAAAGTGCAGTTGTTAGGTGGAGGCAGGATAGGCTTCTCTGAAGGGAAACGTTTTCAGGGATCGTCTGAAAGTGGATAGATGTAGGGACTGTCTGACAGATTGGGGTAGGGAATTCCAGAGGATGGGAGAGGCTCCGGAGAAGTCGTGGAGGTGATGAGGGAGCTGGAGAGCAGGAGGTCTTGGGAGGAACGAAGACGGCGATTAGGTTGGTATGTTGAGACTAGGCTAGTGATGTAGCAGGAGGCAGATTTGTGGATGGCTTTGTAACTTATTGTTAGTATTTTGAATTTAATTTGTTGAGCGAGTGGGAGCCAATGGAGGGATTGGCAGAGGGGTGGCAGACACTGAGCGGTTTGTAAGGTGGATGTGTCTGGCAGCAGCATTCATGATGGACTGAAGGGGGGATAACCTATGTAAAGATAAGCCAATGAGGAGGGAGTTGCAGTAGTCGAGGAGAGAGATGACCAGGGAGAATCAGGAGCTTTGTGGTTTCTTTGGTTAGGAAGGGACGTATTTTAGAGATGTTGCGGAGGTTGAGGTGGCAAACCTTAGAAAGTGATGTGGGGCCAAAAGGAGAGTTCAGGATAACACCAAGCACCCTGACGTGGGGATGGGTGGATGGTTGTGCCATTGCTCTTGACGGAGCAATGGCACAGAAATGCAGCATACGAACAACAGTGAATTTACATTTTCATTATTGCATGCGTTAAGTGGTCACGTGACCGTCATAACGCATGCGATAACCTTTAGTGAATTGTGCCCAATATAGTTCAGTTTCCTATTTGCATATTAAAATGATGTCCGTTAGTAAACTCCTTTGGATATGAATGGTTATGGTCTCTGTAGAATGTATTGCCATTATATGAATCCGTAAACAAAAACAGTAAAGATAAAAAAATAAACTGTCATGTTTGAGAAATATTCACTCACAAAATAGTTTATTTGGTGGCACCTTCTCCTGTCATGTCTTTTATTGGTGACCTTTAACCTCCTTTTTTTCCCTTCACAGATATAAAAGAGAGATTCACAAACTATGTGCTACTACTGATTGTATGTCTGCGAAATATGGAGCAGTTCTCATGGAATCCAGGTCATTTTGTCTTATTTGTTGTTTTTTTTGTTTTTAATCAGATTTTAGTTAAGAAATCAGTGCTGTTATCAGTGTTTTAATCCGTGTTGAAAATTGTACAACACAGAAGCAAATTGCCACACAGGGGGGGAAACAAGGTATATAGATATACAACCTTGACTAAGCTCCAGGGGGCAGAGTGAAATGTGTTGGGGGCGTGGCCTGTTGGAGTTCAGGTCACTCTATTCATCGCAGCAGGATACCATATATGTGCGACTTCCAGGGGTCACCCTTTCTTCCTTGAATGTTTAATGGTGGGGATGGTGTTCTTGGGCCATAGGCAGCATTCCTCCTCCAAGCACTGCAAGTTGAGTTGATGCCAAAGTCGATTTTGGTCTCATCTGACCACAACACTTTCACCTGGTTCTTCTCTGAATGATTCAGATGTTCATTAGCAAACTTCAGATGGACCTGTACATGTGCTTTCTTAGGCAGGGGGACCCTGCGGGCGCTGCAGGATTTCAGTCCTTCACGGCGTAGTGTGTTACCAATTGTTTTCTTGGTGACTATGATCCCAGCTGCCTTGAGATCATTGACCAGATTCTCCCGTGTAGTTCTGGGCTGATTCCTCACTGTTCTCATGATCATTGAAGCTCCACGAGGTGAGACCTTGCATGGAGCCCCAGACCGAGGGAGATTGACAGTTATTTTGTGTTTCTTCCAATTGCAAATAATCATCCCAACTGCTGTCACCCTCTCACCAAGCTGCTTGGAGATGGTCTTATAGCCCATTCCAGCCTTGTGTAGGTCTACAATCCTGTCCCTGACATCCTTGGACAGCTCTTTGGTCTTGGCCATGGTGGAGAGATTGGAATCTGATTGACTGATTGCTTCTGTGGACTGGTGTCTTTTATACAGGTAATAAGCTGAGATTAAGAGCACTCCCTTTGAGAGTGCTGTTAATCTCAGGTCATTATCTGTATAGAAGACAACTGGGAGCCAGAAATCTTGCTGATTGATAGGGGATCAAATACTTTGCTCTTCTGTTCACTGACAGACGCAGCCTTCTTAAGACACGTGGGCTTATGCTCATATTACTAGGAGTAGACTAGGCAAAAATAAAACAAAAGCATAGGTTGGCCCCTCCCAGGGTGCCGTCCTCACCTTGGCATATAATCCCCCTGCTCTGCATAGCACATCAGTTTTAAATTGCCTAGTGCAAGGAGTAGACCTGGTTCCCTATGGGATCTGCGGTCTCCTGAAGGTTTTTTCTGATGAAGACTGCTATCAAGAAGCTGGCTGGTGGTATAGAGCAGGGGTAGGCAACCTGCGGTCCTCCAGCTGTTGCAGAACTACGAGTCCCATCATGCCTCTGGGAATAATTGTAACTGCCAGCCTTGCAATGCCTCATGGGAAATGTAGTTCCACAACAGCTGGAGGGCCGCAGGTTGCCTACCCCTGGTATAGAGGATATCTAGAATCCAAAAACTTTCCCCAGTCCGGCCGACACTATGCGAGCTACCCTTAGCTTGGGCCCGCCGCATAGCGCCCGTTCCGTGCGGGCGGCCAGTGGCTAAAACCCACTAGAGCCCAGTGACTGGTTTTGTTCCTGTCCAGGGGCCTGGCCAGCAGCATGCCTCTCTATGGGGAGGTAAGTCTGCTCCGGGTGGCTACCCGCTGCGCCCGTCGGATTGGTGAGTGGACCCCTCTTTCGTCCCAGGGGCGCGGAGAGTGGGCACCTGGGCAGCTTCTGTGGTAGCCGGCCGGTGGGGGTCCGTTAGTGGGGACATACTGGGTGGTACCCCTTTGAGGATTATCTCCCGCCCCCCCCCCTCCCCCCCCACTCCCCCTCCCTACCCCCGCAGTACCGCACCTTGAACTGACCGTTCGGAGCACTGCATTAAGCGGTTCGCCGCCATTCGGTGTGGATCACTGTTCGTTCGTCTGCCGACCACACCATTTTGCTATAAGCTCTGCTTGTGTTAATGGCAGCATCCATTGTTTGGTAACCACATGTGGTTTTCAGCCTGTCCTCTGGCGGCCCCCAGTGGTCGTTTTTGGTATTACAGGAAGTGATATAAACGGGGCATTGCTCATTCCGGTCACAAGTGCTGAGGCATATAAAACAGCAAGTATAGCTGGCTCTCCCTGGGTGCTGGTAGCGGTGGGTGCAATCCTCCCGGGTCTCCCAGGCTGGTTGGTGGGGTAGAGGTGGTGGTCACACAGTGGGGGTGCCGGAAGGCTGGGATGTCAGAGGCCGGCAAGGCTATGGCCGGTGTACCTGCAGATCAACAATCCACCCCGGGAACCTTGGTGTCCCTGGAACAGCTGAGGGCGGTACTTGGGGAGTTCTTTCCCCGGGCGGGGAACCCGGTTCCGGGGGGCCCCAAAAAACGCCCACCCCCCCTCTTTCCTCAGGGGAGGATTCCGATCCAGAAAGCACCTCAGTGGTCACACCTGTGGACCTATCAGATGGTGAACTGCCATCAGAAGGCGAAGGTGATCAAGTGCTCCTTTTTCGCTTGACAAAGCGATAGTGGCCGCTCTGATCACTGATATCCGCGACTCCATGCGGCTTGATCAAGCAGGGGAGTAGCATGAATCCACATATATTTGTGGATCACTTAAACCCCCTAGGTCCCCTAGGGCTTACCCTTATGATACCCTTATGATCAGGTGTTTGAACAGGCGGTGTTCAAGGAATGGCTGCAGCCACCAAATTCCTTTGCCTTTCCTAAAAGCTTTGCTGTTCGCTACCCCTTTGAGGATAGCTTTACTAAGAGATGGGCTTCCCCAACGAGGACCCCCCAGTGGCCCGTCTGAATAAGGCAACGACCATTCCCTTGGAGGGGTCTCCGTCTTTTAAGGAGGCGGCCGATCGCCGCACAGAGGCAGTGTCTAAGGCACTGTTCTTGTTGGCTGGGTCAGCCATGCGGCCAGCTCTAGTGGCTGCGATGGCGGCACAATCTCTTCACGAGCACGCTGCCACACTGCACACTGGTTTAACTTGTGAATGTGCACAGGCTGAGGTGCAGCGGGCACAACACTTGGAAGAGGGTCTCCGCATATGCCATGCTGCTTTGGACCTTCTTCCCATATTGTAAAAAATGTCTGTTTTTGCAATTGTTATCAGGCGGGTGCTGTGGCACAGCTCTTGGTCGGGCGACCAGGCTTCAAAGAAAGCTCTTGCAGATCTTCCCTTTCAGGGAAGGGTGTCTGTTTGGCCCACAGTTGGATGAAATCATTAAGGATTTCATGGGAGGGAAGAGTACTTTCCTTCCAGATCCAAAGCGGCGGGATTTTTGCTGTAGGCAGGGCCCTGTTTCTTCAGGTCAGAAGAAGTTTTTTCGGGCACCCGGCTCAGGGGTAAGGGCTTCAAGTCCAGTAAGGCTTCCGCTGGGCCCAGTAAAAGGCCCTGGCAGCATAAGTCCAAAAAGCGAAGGATAAATCAAACTCCGCATGGTGGATTGCCCCCGCCCGACTCACGGGTGGGGGGCCAGTTGCTGGGGTTCGCAGACAGATGGACTGCCCGCATCACCGATCGGTGGGTACTGCAGGTGGTATCCTCCGGGTACAGGATAGAATTCTCTCTGCCCCCAGAAAGGTTCTTCCCTTCAAACTTGAGACTCCGTCAGGGGCATCGGGAGGCGCTTCTACGCGCCGTTCGGGCGCTTGCTGAACAGGGGGTGATTGTACCGGTACCCATGGCAGAAAGATTTCACGGGTTTTACTCAAACCTCTTTGTGGTGCCCAAAAAGGGTGGTGTCAGGCCAGTTCTGGACCTGAAGGCATTAAACCGCTTCGTAAAGACGACGAGATTCAGGATGGAGTCCATCCGCTCGGTCGCGGCCGCCCTGCACCAAGGGGAATTCATGGCATCCCTGGATATCAGGGACGCGTATCTCCATGTTCCTGTTTGTCACAGTCACCAGCGTTTTCTACGCTTCTCAGTGGGGGACCTGCATTACCAGTTTGCGGCACTTCCCTTCGGGCTGGCTTCATCTCCCCGAATGTTCACCAAGGTGGAGGCCCCGATGCTGGCGCTGCTGAGACAGAGAGGTATTGCGGTAGTAGCATACCTCGACGATTTACTCCTGAGAGCAGAGTCTGCTGCGGCTCTGGAGGAGAACGTGACAATAACGGTGTCCACGTTAAGAGTTTGGTTGGCTGGGGGGGGCGTGACCGGATGTGATCGAGGAAGGACGTGTCTGAGAGACTCTCCGCAAAGATCCGGCTAAAATCATCCGTTTACAGTCTGAAATCCCTGGCCGCGGGCTGCTAAATCACTACCTAGAGATCCCCCTGATCAGTGATGCCATCTACTGCGGGGAAGGTGAAGGGGAAGGCTCCGCTGAAGCAGACGCCGGCGAAGGCCGTGGTAAGGGACGAGCCGGCGGGCCCCGCCCTCGCCATCTTGGATTCCCAGACGCCATCCCCGCGTGCTAAAGCTCCACCAAAGAAGATGGAGGGAGAGAAAGTAGCGGTGGAAACAAGCGGGTCCTCCCGACCGGAGGCCTCGGACCCCTTGGGGGACCAAGTGGAAGCAATTACTGGCCCGATACTGGAAGCGCTGGCGGCATGTAAGACTGAGTTATTGGTCCGAATAGACCACCTGGCGAGCGAGTGTACATTGATACGGCAAGACATGGAGAAGGTTCGTGGCAGGGTAACGGCTGCAGAAGATAGGATTTCTGAAGTAGAGGAAGCGGCACACTCCCAAGGGTCGCAGTTAACGGAACTCCAGGAAATGGTACGGTCGTTACAAAGAAGGGCCGATGACGCAGAGGACCGCCAGAGACGTAATAATGTAAGAGTGGTGGGGCTGCCTGAGGGGGCTGAGGGCACTAATGCAACAACTTTTGCTGAATCTTTTTTCAAGGACCTCTTAGCCTTGGAGAATTTACCCCCCACTTACGTTGTTGAAAGGGCGCACAGAGTACCCACAGGAAACCGCCCCCCGGGTGCCCCCTCTAGGTCCTTCCTGGTGCGGCTACTAAATTATAGAGATCGGGACATGATACTGGCTGAAGCAAGGAAACACCAAGAGCTCCGCTTTCAAAACACCAGAGTCATGCTATTCCCGGATTTCTCTGCAGAGACCCAAAGGAGACGTCGCTCCTTCCTTGATATCAAGAAACGCCTGAGAGCTAAAAACATCCAATATAGCATGCTGTACCCTAGTAAACTTAGGGTGCAGCACAATGGTGCAGTGAAATTTTTTGAGACGCCGCAAGAAGCCTGCGACTTGCTGGACAGAGACCCTTGATCATGCCCTAGACGGTGGTTGAGCTAATGAGGATCTTGGCTGCAATAAAAAGAATTCGGCCTTTGAAGGGACAATGACAAGAATTTATGCTACAACGCTATACTGGGGAGGAACATATTAGTTAACTAGGATGCACATCCTGCAAGCGGAGAGTCCTTGATACCAGACGAGGAATAATAGTCTTCCTGAACTTTGGGTGACAGAAGGTCTCTCTCTATGGAGAAGTTTCTTGTTTTGGATCGCATTGGTGGTCCAAGTTTGGGCATAGGCCGCACGCCTGGTTGCTGTTTTTTTACTTTTTGTTGTGTTGGGCGTGACGGCAGGGGACTGTTGGGATTTTTATTTTTTGTTTTTTTCCGGCTTCTTTACCTCTGGACTGTGGGAACTCATTGTAGTGCCCCTTCTCCGTCCTTCGGAGTGATAACATGCCTGCTGCAGGAGGGGAGGAGGGTTTTGGCATATCAGGGCTACTTTGTAAGGACTAATGGCTAAGTCTTTTCGTATAATCTCCTGGAATGTGAGGGGGATGAATGACAAATACAAAAGAGCGGCTATATTTAATTACCTCAAACCCCTTAAGCCACATGTCGTTCTCCTGCAGGAGACACACCTAGATGGAAGTAGGATATTGGCCCTTAGGAGACCCTGGGTGCAGAGGGCGCTGCATGCAACGTACTCTACTTATGCTAGAGGGGTCACTATACTCCTTAGCAAGCAAATTCCCTCTACAGTGCATTGGGTGCTCTCTGATCCGGGAGGACGATATGTGGCGGTGGTATTAACTGTTGGGATGTTGAAATTTCTACTGGTAAATGTATATTTGCCTCCCCCAGTGCAGCACCAAATTTTATTTGATCTGTTGGCCAAGTTGGCCCCTTATGCACACCTGCCCGTGGTATGGGTGGGAGATTTCAACTCCATACTAGATGGGGACTTGGACTCTTCGAACCCTGCCAGGGGCAGCTCCACAGATCTGGGCTCCTGGGCGACCACTGCTGGACTGGTGGAGGTGTGGCGATGGAAAAATCCACAGCTGAGGTGCTTTTCTCATGTCTCCAAAACACACAGCTCGGCGGCTAGAATAGATATGGCATTTGGGAACCACCTTACACAAGCATTGGTACAGGGAGTAGAATATCTGGCGGGTGGGCTGTCGGATCACAACCCCCTGGAGATCACTTTGGGGCTGGGCTCTTCCGCTGGAGGAAAGGGCTGGCGCCTAGCGCCAGGGTGGTTGTCGGAAGACAAAGTAGTCACGCAATTGCAGACCTCTATGGCGGACTATTGGGCCGCCAATGAGGGCTCATGCGAACCACCGACTGTTTGGGATGCCTTCAAGGCGGTTGCCGGGGCACTTGTATTTCCTCTATCAAATCTGTTCGCAAGGATCATGGTGAGCTGATGCGGGGTCTCCGGGAGAGGGCCGCAGCTCATGCTGAATCCCCATCAGACGAGTCCCTTGGGCGGCTGCTGGGGGCCCAGCGTGAGATCTCGCTACATTGTATGGATCTGGCCCATACTGAGATACGGAATAGGGCACAGTCCAATTTCTCGCAAGGTGAAAAGAATGGGAAATTGTTGGCCTTACTGGTTGAGGACAGGCAGCCGCCACCGAATATTCCGATTATTAGAAAGCAATCAGGGGAGTGTGTGTCATCTATGTTAGAGGTCAAGGAGACATTCATAGAATACTATACTAAACTATACGCACCCATCCCTTCCTACGACAGTGACGACCTAGAGGCCCTACTGGCATCCTTGCCCTTGCCCGCTCTCTCAGAGGAGGACAAAGACATGTTAGAGGCTAAAATCACCAAAAAAGAGATAGAGTCTGCCATTTTCTCTTTTCCTCCGGGAAAAGCGCGGGGCCGGATGGCTTCCCGGCTGACTTCTACAAGACCTATGCCGAGTCCCTGTCCTCCAAATTAGAATCCCTGTTTGAATACTGCATGAAACAGGGTACTATGCCGGCATCTATGATGGAGGCCCATGTGATACTGCTGCTTAAGCCAGGCAAGGACCCTTTGGAGTGTTCTTCTTATCGCCCTATTGCGCTACTAAATATGGACTTAAAAATATTAACAAAAGTGCTGGCTACCCGGGTGTCCAAGATAATCTCATCCCTGGTGGACATTGGCCAGACCGGGTTTATGCCTGGGAAGTCAACTGACACTAACCTTAGAAGGGTGTTTACACACCTTCAGCTACCGAGCGAGGGCTCCTCTCCTAGAGTCATGGTATCGATTGACATAGAGAAAGCTTTTGATTCGGTAGACTGGAAATTCATGCAGAGGGTTCTCGAAAAAATGGGGTTTGGCCCAAAGTTCAGAACGTGGATCTCACTGTTATATAGCTCCCCTAGGGCAGCATTGAAAATTGGTATGGAAACTACTCGGTACTTTAGTATAGGCCGGGGCACTAGGCAGGGGTGTCCCCTCTCCCCCTTTCTATTTTCTTTGGTAATGGAACCAATAGCGATAGCCCTTAGGGTGGCCCACCCTTCTGGAGCTATCAAGGTAGGATCTATACGCGAATGTCTGGCACTCTACGCCGATGACCTAATCCTGTTCCTCAAAGACCCAGGTGAGTCGTTGCAGAAGGCCCTATCTATTCTTAACAAATTCACAACATATTCTGGCTTAAAAGTGAACTGGGGGAAATCCTCAATCTTGGCGTTAGACCAGGGGGCCAGGGAAGCAGCAAACCCCAACATTCCACTTAAATGGGTTAATACACTAACGTATCTGGGAATCAAGATTTCAGCGGATGTCAGGGACTACATGGCCCTTAATTTGGTGCCCATGTTGGCAACCTGTAGAAGCAGGATCCAGGGCTGGTCTAGGCTTCCTTTAACACTAATAGGAAGAATTGCACTAATTAAAATGAAATTACTCCCAGTCATTTTATACTTCCTTAGAAATGCCCCGATATGGATACCGAAGTCTTTCTTCAAAAAATTGGATAGCCTGACTAGTACATTCCTTTGGTCCCCTGGGCAGGCCAGAATAGGCCTTAGGACCCTCCGAGAGCCCCTGAGTAGGGGGGGACTGGCTCTACCGGACTGGCACAAGTATTACATTGCAGGCCAGCTGGTGTTTGCGCATAGATGGCTCACGGAGGAGGCGGGGGACTCGGCCACGGTACTGGAGGCAGCTCATCTGGGCTCTTTTGAGAGTCTAAAACTAGCGGTACATAGGGGACAAAGAGTCGGACTGCCATTGACAGATTCCATGAGGGCAGTAATTAGGGCATGGGGGCAGGCGCTGAGGTGGGCATCCCCGAGTTATGTGGGGGTGTCC
>BLSH010173294.1:8581-22416 GCA_018402905.1 Glandirana rugosa
GCCATTGGGATTAGAAAATGCCCCAGCATCAGTAGACATAAACAATGCCCCATCATTCGTTATACTGGGAGGAAAAGGCCCCATTGTTGGTACAGATGGGAAGAATAGCGCCACTGATGGTGTCAGTGGGGAGGAATAGTATCCCATCATTGGTGTTAGTTGATGGACCAGTGCCGCAAGGGCCAGATAAAGGCAAGCAAAAGGGCCACACCTAAACTATAGTGAAAACATGCTTGTGTTATGAGTAAATGTGGTATTCAACAGGCACATAAACTATATAATATAAAAAAAACTATTAATATTATCATGCTTTTCCACAATAACACATATTGACATCAATGACATCATGTTTGTATATACTGTATACAGTATGTATCTTTACAATCACTTTAGGGGAAAAGGAATGATTCTCTAGCGTTAATAAATGAAATGGCAAAAGCATAAAAATGTATTTGGAAGACATGCAGAAACACTTTGAGTGCTGAAAATGACTGCAGTTGGTTCTACAACAGAATGCAAAAATAAATTTTAAGGTAATTTTGAGGCTAATGAAAAAATATAAATCAAGCTAATAGTCAAGTTTGGTGCAGCTAAACATTTATGATTACTCCTTTAATCCATATATTAAGTGTCCTTGTAAACTTGTTTTACCATGTAGAGCCCTCATTCAGTATCAAAATCTGACATTTTTAAATGAATATTGATCCACGCCACTCCTGCCCAACTCTTCTGCTGCAGTATCAGATACAGCCAACATGCTGTATAAATCCCTGCTATCATTGTATTGCTGTTCTGGCACTGTGTCCCATATATTCAACTTAATTTAATTAACTGTATAGTAATTAAATGCCTGTGCATGCTCCAGCCAAGAGTTAGCAATGTGGCTTTGAAAATCAAAAATGTCAAAATCTCTTAAAAAATAAATTAACCACAGGGCAGAAACTTTTATTGATTGAGCAAAATGTACCTACCGGTACATAAAACACCACAAAGCTCAATAGAACTGCACGTTCCAAATGGATTGCTCAGACTGCATATACTGGATTTTAGTCTTAGTGAGGGTTTTTCAGTGATTAAAGTATATGTAAACCCTCACCTTGTAAAACAACCCATTCAGTTTAAAATGGAAATAAAAGGCAAAATATTTATGTGTATACAGTATATATATATATATATATATATATATATATATATATACATATACACACACACACACATTATATACAGTGCCTTGAAAAAATATTCATACCCCTTGAAATTTTCCACATTTTGTCATGTTACATCCAAAAACGTAAATGTATTTTATTGGGATTTTATGTGACAGACCAACGCAAAGTGGAGCATAATTGTGAAGTGGAAGGAAAAGAGTGTGGTGTGCATTTTTGTATATGAGTCAATACTTTGTAGAACCATCTTTGTCTCTAAAGCCCCGTACACACGGTTCGACGATCGCATACAACAGGTCGTACTCACAACCGTTGGAAGCAAAATCGATCGTTCGTATGCGCGATTTGAACAGTCAAACATACGACGGTCGTACAAGGGAGTTGTATGAGCAGATTAGAAAACTTGGTCGTACCAACAAGCTCTCATACGACCGTTGTATCGTGTGTACAGAGCAGTTGGTACAACAAAGTTGTATTGTGCAAAACACGCATGCCCAAAGTCAGGAATGGATGCTAATTACAATCACCTGAACGTTCTTTCCCCAGCCGTACGATCGTGTAGTGCAGTCAGTATGCTGCATACAACAGCCAACATACGATTCGACGCGATCGTACGTGCGATCGTCGAAACGTGTGTACGGGGCTTAACAGCTTTGCACAACTCGAGATTAACATTTTTGCCCATTCTTCTTTGCAAAATAGCTCAACCTCTGTCAGATTGGAAGGAGAGTGTCTGTGAACAGCAATTTTCAAGTCTTGCCACAGATTCTCAATTGGATTTAGGTCTGGACTTTGACTGGTCATTCTAACACATGAATATGCTTTGATCTAAACCATTCCATTGTAGCTCTGGCTGTATGTTTAGGGTCGTTGTCCTGCTGGAAGGTGAACCTCCGATCCAGTCTCAAGTCTTTGGCAGACTCTAACAGGTTTTCTTCTAAGATTGCCCTGTATTTGGCTCCATCCATCTTCTTATCAACTCCGACAGCTTCCCTATCCCTGCTGGAGAAAAGCATCCTCACAACATGATGCTGCCACCACCATGTTTCACAGTGGGGATGGTGTGTTCAGGGTGATGTGCAGTGTTAGTTTTCCGCCACACATAGCGTTTTGCTTTTAGGCCAAAAAGTTCAATTTTGCACTCATCTGACCAGAGCACCTTCTTCCTCATGTTTGCTGTGCCCCCCACATGGCTTCTTGCAAACTGCAAACAGGACTTCTTATGGCTTTCTTTCAACAATGGCTTTCTTCTTGCCACTTTTCCATAAAGGCCAGATTTGTGGAGTGCACATGACTAATAGTAGTTCTGTCTACAGATTCTCCCCCCTGAGCTGTGGATCTCTGCAGCTCCTCCAGAATTACCATGGACCTCTTGGCTGCTTCTCTGATTAATGCTCTCCTTGCCCGGCCTGTCAGTTTAGGTGGACGGCCATGTCTTGGTAGGTTTGCAGTTGTGCCATACTCTTTCTATTTTTGGATGATGGATTGAACAGCGCTCTGTGAGATGTTCAAAGCTTGGGATTTTTTTATAGCCTAACCCTGCTTTAAACTTCTCCACAACTTTATCCCTGACCTGTCTTGTGTGCTCCTTGGCCTTCATGACGCTGTTTGTTCACTAAGGTTCTCTAACAAACCTCTGAGGATTTTACAGAACAGCTGTATTTATACTGAGATTAAATATTTATTAATTATGTGACTTCTGAAAGCAATTGGTTCCACTAGATTTTAGTTAGAGGTATCAGAGTAAAGGGGGCTGAATACAAATGCATGCCACACTTTTCACATATTTATTTGTAAAACATTTGGAAAACCATTTATCATTTTCTTTCCACTTCACAAATCTGTGCCACTTTGTGTTGGTCTATCACAGAAAATCCCAATAAAATACATTTACGTTTTTGGTTGTAACATGACAAAATGTGGATCATTTCAAAGGATATGAATACTTTTTCAAGATACTGTAGTTCCCATACATGGATTTAAATTTGGCTTGTCCCCGCTGAACCAACCGAAATTTGGATCCATCTATGGCCAGCTTTAGTTTCCCATCTCACATGTATGTTTACACATGCTAGAGCCAATTAGACACAGCCAATTATCCTATCAGCATGTCTTTGGAGTGTGGGAGGAAAACCATGCAGTTAAAGCGGTTGTCAACCCGTGACAACCACTTTAACCTACAGGAAAGCCTATGATAAGGTTTACATGTAGGTGCCCTGCATATCTCCCAAACCTGCATGTCATTTCGCCACATGCGCAGTGAAGAAACGGCCTCCATGCCGTTTCTTCACTGCACGCGCAACTGCTTTACTAATGCATTTATATTTCTGTAGTCTCTGCTATACTTTTTTCCTTAACTTTTATTCCACACCTGCAAAGTCCCCCAGTGCTGGATTTGTTATCTCATATCCCTTATGTTCTCCCTTGTTCTATCAGATTGTCCGCTAACACTGAGAGTTACACATGCTCACCATATTTTTAGTTCTCCATTACCTACCACTTCACACTCTGCTGTATTGTTCCATCCACTTATTCATGAGGCATTTGCCACTACACTGTGTCTTCCCATTTACTAATACCATGTGTGTGATAGTATCAGTTCATGGTCCTTTCTTGATATCAGCACCCCAAGGTTCCCTAAGCATTTTAATCACCTCATTCAAACTAGCAACGGCTTTTTAACTCACCCATTCTCTGCTCATGAGAAAGCTCTGATTTATTTTTTGGACACTGAGATATATATGACTGGCCTTTATTCCACCTTCCTTCTCTGGCTCCATTCTCCTTTTCCTTTCTAGGAATGGGGCAAGAATTTCCCAGCTACAGCTGCGGCCAATCAGTGTTCCCTCCCCTGTTCCAGTCAGGCTTGTAAGGCTGGGACAAGGGGTGGGCGGGAGGGATAGTTGCCTTGGGCGCAATGGTTTGCTGGGTGTAGGGTCCTCTAAGCTTGCACATCATGAACGGGGATGGGGGGCGCAGTTTGGCATCTTTGCCCTGGGTGCTGGATGACCTTGTCCCGGCATTGAGGCCTGTCAATCAAGAGCTGAGGAGGGGGAAGAGTGGAAATCCTGCTCACGCATGTTAAAGGGGCTACAATTACATACAGTACACAATGCAGACTGCCACTAGGGTTAACAGCAGTTTTTGTTTTTCTAAGTCCCCCTGAAACATAGCTTTATTACCTGTTGATATAATGGTTTCCCACTTTCAGCAATAAGGTGGCAACGCTGTCAGTTCAGCAGTGAAATTGCACAACATCGTTGTCACCCCAAGACGGGGTGGTTTTAGATAGCATGTAGTTTAACCACTTCAATACCAAGGACATTATATGACGTCCTTGACTTTGAGTGGCGATATATGAATGGTGCCTTCAGCTATAGGCACCATTCAGATACAGTTTTTTAGAGCCGGCGATTCTCTGCAAGACAAAAGTGGACTTAGTGGCGGATTCGCTGCAAGATCACTTTTATCGGTGGCGGAAAAGGTGCCCCCCCCCGCCACTTTCCCGTCATCTCCGCCACTTACCGGACAGTCGGCAGCGGCGGAGATGATCGGGTCCGTTCCCCCCCTGCACAGGAAGCTGAGTGAGCAGAAGATGCCGCCCACTCGGCTCCATAACATTGCAGGGTGGAAGCGACGTCACAATTCACTTCCGCCCATAGCTCAGATTTAAGTGTTCCTGGCATGTTTTTTTCTATTACAAGGAATGTTTACATTTCTTGTAATAGGAATAAAAGTGATCAAAACATTTTTTTTAACAGAACGGTGTAAAATTCAAACATAAAAAGTACAATAAATAAGAAAAAAAATGTAAAGCGCCCCGTCCTCGCGAGCTTGCGCGTAGGAGCGAGCGCATACATAAGTCCAGCCCGCATATGAAAACGGTGTTCAAACCACACATGTGAGGTATCACCATGATCGTTAGAGTGAGAGCAATCATTTTAGCACTAGATCTCCTCTGTAACTCAAAACTGGTAACCTGAAGAAATTTTTAAACGTCGCCAATGGAGATTTTTAGGTCGCAAAGTTTGTCGCCATTCTGCAGGCGGGCGCAATTTCAAAGCATGACATCTTGGGTATCAATTTACTCGACGTAACATTATCTTTCACAATATGGAAAAAAAATCGGGCTAACTTTACTGCTGTCTTATTTTTTCACTCAAAAAAGTGTTTTGTTTTTTTTTAAATCGCACTTGTAAGACCGCTGCACAAATACGGTGTGACATAAAGTTTTGCAACAACCGCTATTTTATTCTCTGGGGTGTTACAAAAAATATATATATAATGTTTGGGGGGTTTAAGTAATTTTATAGCAAAAAAACAGTTTTTAAACACTTCCCGACCGCCTGCCGTGTTTTCACGGCGCCAGTCGGGCTGCTGTGCGCGAATCGCCGTAAAAACACTTCCGAGTGCCCGCGGCTCGGGCAGACGCGATGTCCGCCGGCGAGCCGCGATGAGCGACCACAGGCAAAGAACGGGGAACCGCCAATGTAAACACGGCGGTTCCCCGCTCTGTTAGTAGGGGCATGGGTGATCTACTGATCCCTGTCACTGGGATCAGTTAGATCTCTCATGCCCATGTTAGCCCAACCCCCCCACAGTAAGAACACACCCTGGGAACACAGTTAACCCCTAGCTCTCCCCCTGCAGGTTAACCCCTTCACTGCCAATGACATTTATACAGTAATCAGTGGACATTTAAATTTCTGATCGCTGAATAAATGTCATTGGTCCCAAAAAAGTGTCAAAAATGTCGACATGTCCGCCCCAATATCGCAGTACCACTAAAAATCGCAGATCGCTGCCATTACTAGTAAAAATAAATTAAATAAATAAAAACCCCGGAAATGAATTCTCACCATCCGTAAACGCGGCCACTTTTGCGCAAACCAATCAATAAACGCCGATTGCGATTTTCTTATCACAAATATGAGGAATTATATAAATCGGCCAAAAGCTGTGAAAAAAAATGTTTTTTTATATTTTTTTTTGGATTCGAATTTTAGCAAAAAGTAAGAAATTTGGGTTTTTTTGCAAAATGGTCGCTCTTCTTTTGTTTATAGTGGTGATCAGAAATGATGCAGAGGCGATCAAATGCCACCAAAATAAAGCTCTATTTGTGGGGGAAAAAAGGACGCAAATTTTGTTTGGGTGCAACGTCGCACGACCGCGCAATTGTCAGTTAAAGTGACGCAGCACCGAATCGCAAAAAGTGCTCTGGTTCTAAAGCTGGAAAACCTTCCGGTTGGTAAGTGGTTAACTTGTAAACACAAAGTCCAAAAAATAGGCCCGGTATTGAAGTGGTTAATAGGACTTTAAGCAAGTGACAAACAAATTACTGCTGGCTTACTGCACAAAAATGGAAGAAATACACAAAGAATGCCAAGACGTTGCTTCTATTTAAACAATATCGGTTTAACCTGGATCTCTACTTCCGTATGGAAGAGAGTTCTGTCTTCTGTTCACACTCTGCTGTTTCCATATAGGGATACAACATGGCTGTGATACAGCAATAAATATTCACTGTAAATGAAATGTGTATCTTCTGTTAGCATTCTGTCTGACGCTTCTGGGAAAGCTGAGAGCTCTTTGTCAGTTCTCAAACAAGCAGGACATGGCGAGCATGTACCAGAACCTGTGATTTCCCTGTCAAACGTTCTAAAGCAAACCCTTCCACTTTCACCTCCCCTGCACTTATGTTCTTCATGTCACATGCGGAAAAAAGGAGTCAAACGAAGAAAAATGCTGAAGAATTCAGAATGGGTTGCAGGAAAACAAGGAAGACTGGGAATAATCCTGGCAGGGCACAGTTGCAAAGTGTTAAAGAGATCAACCAGTCCTGAGACAGTTATATAGACTGCCTCAGCTTAAAGGGTAACTCCACTTTCATGGGAAGAAAATGAGCAAATAAAAGAAAAAATTATAATATAGCATATACAATTGCGACACAAGTCAAAATGTAATTGAATGTTATTAAAAATTGCCTTTTCTTTTCAATTTTCTGTAATTTTCTGTAAAATGCAATGCAATATGACTACCTGGAGTGTACAGAACGCCCCCTGAAAATGTCATTTCCTGCTTGTGTGATTGGTTCACAGATTTTCCCAGATGTCTACACTAAGGCCAGCCATACATGGTTCAAATATCGAGATTCAAACTGTTAATGTTCAGGCTGAATGTACCAAGTTGATTGATTGATCAACTTGGGTAAAAACCAGCCTGCCAGATTCTCTTACGGTTATCGCTAGAGGCTGCTATAGTGATGATCACTGTCTTCTCCAGTGAGCAGACAATTGCCTGGCAGGAGGGATACCCCTGCCAGCACTGTCTGTGTTGATGGGAGAAACGTTCAAATTTATTTTCTGCAAGGAAAGTGGTTGCAGGAAAGAAATTTGCACCGTGTATGGCCTGCCTAAAATACAAGTAAGATATCTGGCAGTAAAAATCTAATTTTTGGTGAGATGCTCCCAAAGGGAAAACTCATCTAAAAGGATGCAGGCCTTGCTAATTTCCTCAGCCTTGCAGATGCAACAGCTTACCATTAATTATAAACCACTCCCATACAGATTCACTATGCACATGGACACAGACAAACAAACTATATCTTCAGAATAATGAAAGAAAGGAATCTTAAACAAAGTTTGTTAAAATCCTTAAAAAAGTACATTGATTGCCCAGAGGGTACTGTTTTTTCTCTCAACAAAAGTGGAGTTATTTTTTAAGGCTTCATTTAGACACGGGGTTGGTTGAGCTGCTTGGCTGAGCCGCGGCAGTAGGCAGTGAACAGGGGTGTTAACATGCTGCGGTTACAACGCAGAAAAGCAAGCCCAGCGAACACTACACACACACAAGTGAATAGGGAAGTGCCCCAAATGCCCAGCAACCGCATGGAATGCACTCAGTTGCCTTTATCAGCAAGAATTGGGTTAAAACAGGCAGTAAGGAAACATCACATTGCTTCCTCTCCGCTTGTCACCGGCTCACAGCAGGGGGTCCAGTGCATCCCTGTTCACCGATTCAGGTGCGAATCAGGTCCGAATTTTTGCCTGAATTCACACCTGAATCGTAACCAAAGATATAAAAGAAATAGAAGATTTGGTTATTAGTTAGAAGGCAGGATAGGCCTCCCTGAAGACAGAGTAGGAGATAGCCGGACAGATTAGGATAGTGGGTTCTAGAGGATGGGAGAAGTCCTGGAGACAAGCAGGCGACAAGGGAGCTAGAGAGCAGGAGAAATTGGGAGGAGTGGAGAAGATCATTAGTCATGTAGCTCGGGGCGGAGTTGTAAATGGCTTTGTACGTTATTGTTTGTTATCAGAATCTGTCTTCTAAATGCCCATATATCAATGATCCTACCACTGCGCTAGTGAATAACACTCCAAAAAACAAAAGTTGAAAACTCAATAGGTGAATGTAACTACACATATACAGTAAAACCTTGGATTAAGAGTAACTTGATTTGAGAGTGTTATGCAAGACAAGCAACATATTTTTTTATAGGTTTTGACTTGATAAACGAGCAATGCCTTGATATACAAATAGTGTCACGTGACAACTGAGCATAAAAGAGAAGAGAGGCGCCTCTAAGTGTAGCAATATGGTTACATTTAATGAAGGTACAACATTTAGCAACTCACATGGTTGATGATTAAATCAGGCACATCTAAGTAAGCAGGCATCCGGGGTAAAGCTGTTCACATAGATCGTCCTCCACACCGCCATCTACGTCATTCCATCCACGCTGTGATTCACGAGCGCTTCACAAGCCTCGCTTTCAGATCACTCTACTGCAGGGTAGTCTTCCCAGTCACTATTGCAGACTGACAGTGGTGAGATCTGGCGGTGCGGAGGATGGTCTATGTGGACAGCTTTACCCCGGATGCCAGACCTCTTCTTTTTCTCCTACATATGAGCGATCTGTGATTCACTGCTATTGGCTGTAATACCAAGGTTCCTTTCTACAACCCTGCGGGGCGCAATGCTCATTTTGCCAAGCATGAGAATGTGTGGCAAATATTTCTGTTGAGTCTGAACCGAATGGGGAAGTGGTGGCATGTATATCACATGGTGTGATTTGGAGATATTCAGGAGTTTTAATTGATCATCACGGACCAATTATGGAAAGATACCTTGCTTTTTTATGATACGCATGGACTTTTTTCATTGATTTGGATTTTACTTCACTATTTCTACGTTACTTTGTCACTTTTTTTATTGATTTTTATACTGCTATTGTTAGTGCTTTGAATTTTATTGGTTGGCCAATGGGAAGCCAATGGAGGAATTGGCTGAGAGGGGTAGCGGGCACTGAATGGTTGGTAAGGTGGATGAGTCTAGCAGCAGCATTCATGATAGACTGAAGAGGGGATAGCCTGCGAAGAGCTAGGTTAATCAGGAGGGAGTTACAAAAGTCAAGGAGAGAGATAACAAGGGAGTGAATAAGTTGCTTAGTGGCTTTAATGGTTAAAAAAGGGCATATTTTGGAGATGTTATGGAGATGAAGTCTGCAAGATTTGGACAGTGCTACATACCTAGCGCTGTCAGTGCTACATGCCTAATTTTCTACTCTGTATTAGCCTCTTGCAGTCTACTTGTACTGCAGGGCTGAAGTGTGAGAGGAAGAAGTATCAGGATATAATCAGTCCATATGCTGACCAGAAGGAGGCTGATAGGAAGAGAAAGCAGAGTGACAGAGAGATAAACTGATCACTGTGCTGCTTCTCATTTCACAGTCCAGTCACAGGCTGGGTGGGCCCAGGATGGCCAGGGCTCAGAGGTAGTGGGGTGAATGATGCTGCCCATCTAACGGAGGACATCTAGCAGTAGAACAAATGTATTGCAAATAAATCTCTGAAATGTTGAAGCAAAAGCTGACTTTGTTTTTTTTTTTAATTCTTTATTTAGATTTATTTGATTGCCAAGACATTTTCCAGAGCAAAGTAACCAGGTATACATACAAGGATTACATTGTAGTCTGCTACAGAGAGCATATACAAAGTGACAAATCAATTGTTATCCAGACTGGTCATAGAAACAGTACAATAAACCTTGACAAATTAAGTAAATAAAAAGAATGTGCAAGAAGTATTAATATTCCATGCTATGCACAAGTTGAGGGCATGTGGTTTGGCGTTTACACTTGAAACTAGACTGTAAGCCAGATAAAAGTTAAAGAAGGGGTAATAGTGGTCAGAATAAATGATGAGGAAAAAGAGAAACCAGTAACCTAGACGTCAAGAATCAAGGTGCTCTCCACTGTAGAAGAAGGAGGAAAGGAAAAGGGGAACATGGGAGGAACAGGTAGGGAGTTAAAGTTTAAGTAACCTAGGGGCAAATGTAGTTAAAGCAGAGTGGTGGTCCGCTGTGACGTGATTCTTAAAGTTATACTAAACACACTCTCTGCTGTGTTCCTGTTGAAGATCTGCCTGGTTGACGTTCCTTCTGATCCTGTCTGCTGCCTCCGACCATGCTGATCTTGGGCTTCCCGATGTCCTGGCTTGTTCTGATTACCTGATTTGGCTACCGAACCCTGGCTTGTTTTGACTACATTTACTATTTGTATTGTTTTTACCATTTTATTAAAAGATGTGATTTTTACTGCATTTTCTGTCTCAGTCTGATTCATGGTTCCTGACACAGTCACAGGCTGTGTCACGTCCCTCCAGCCTGTATCTGAGAATAAGAGGGAGGTGAAGCCTTCATTAAACTACATGTAATATTCTGCCTTGATTGTGTTTAGCTGGTTAGTGGGCATGGGGGAGGAGGGAGGGAGTGGGTTGTCATTTACCACTCTGTATAGACCGACATGTGTGACTTTGTAGTCACATGGGCTCCTCAGATGTGATAGGAAATGCTCAGCATATAAAGTCACTGACAACTGAGCATGTGAAGAGCTTCCAACACTGCTATGCCCAATCCCTAGCTTAATTGGGGACATGGACAGAAGGGGGAGACAGAGAAAAGCAGGATCAACCAGTTTTTTTGCAGAATACAGAAATCGAATCTCATAGTGACTGGGTGAGTATGAACAGCATGAAATACACCATTTATTGATAGTTTTTTATGATGTGGGTTTATAGACACTTTAAGTATGCATCTGAAGTTGTAAAATATCTCTAGGGCCTCCATGTCAACCTGAACTTCTTATCCAAGTTGTGCAGTGTAAAGGTAAGGTCTTCTATAGTCATGATGTCTTTAACCACAGAGCCTTGGAGAGTGTGAGGGACTTCTTCCACAAAAACATTTACATGTTTTCACAGCATTAAGAGGATGGATGGTTAGCGAGGACTTGTACTTAGCTATGGGTCTCTCAGTCAGGTGTAACAAACAAGCATCAGGATTTTGGCTTAAGTCAATAGAGGTAAGATGATTAATCATTGTGAGCACATCATCCGAAAATTACTGGAGCTTTGGACAATGCAAAAGTATATGAAGCATAATACCCAACGCTTTTCCACACCTGCAACAAGTGTTCGGAATTTGGTGGTAGATATTTTGTAGTTGCATAGGTGCTTTGTACCACCTGGTAAGGATCCTGTACCCCATCTCCTGGAGCCAATTAGCAATTGAGAATTTGTTGGTGAGAACTAAGACTTTCTCTTGCTGTTGCTTGGTTAACTGAATACCAAGGTTGGCTTCCCACTCAAGAAAAAAATGGAGGGGCGTATGGCCCATCTGGTTGCACTAGTAGGGTATAGACTTTGAAAGGTTTATGACATAGAGGGCTTCCCTGCCTGACAGAGTGATGCAAATACTGTGAGAGGGTGATTTATTTGTCACTGCTTGGGAACAGGCAGTAAGGGTGTCGTAGCTGTTGTGTGCTCCAGAAGTCTAAAGGTGGGTCAGAGATGTTTGCAAGATCTGATGCAGCTGGTACCTCTCCTTGAATCAAAAAAATGATGGTGTCTTAAATGATCATGTGTGCAGCGCCACAGCAACTGAAGATCAAATAGTGGCTAAGATGGCAGCTTCCTTAGCTGTAAAGGATATGTGAGGTTAGTTCTGCTTTAAGAGGTAAACACAATTAATGGAGTTTGGTCCTCCTACTGTTAGAAACCAGATGAACAGAAGTAGAAGAGAAAGATATGCTTAAAGTAGAACTATAGGCAAAACTTTTTTCATTTTGGATAGATCAAAGGAGGGTTATAACTCCTGTCAGATTTTTTTTCACCAGCTGTATCCCATTGCGGAGATTTCCCTTCACTTCCTGTCCCATGGCCAAACAGGAAGTGAGAGGAAATATCCCTCAAATCAAGGGAATTTCTTTCTAGGGGACCTGCAGGTCACCAGAAGTAGTGTACCCATTGGAATATTCCCCTTCTTTTACTTTTCTGGGGACAACCCAAAATTTGGGCAATTTCTTTTACTTTCAATGATAATGGTAAAAAGGACCAATAGAGGGTGAATCTCCTTAACGGCTGCACAGACCACAATAGAGACTGGCAGGTGTTCTAATCCCGCTCCATTCTATCCAAAACTAAAAAAAAAAAAGTTTTGCCTTTAGTTATACTTTAACCACTTGCACTCCATTCTCTCCCCATGATGCCTATCCTTTGATCTTCTGGGCTGTGGTACTAAATATGAAGCCAATACCATTACCAATAAGCTTACTATCCAGGCTGGCACCTTATGGCACCTACCACTACCACAGCAATTACAGTATCATAGTATTATACTTTTGTTTAAAACATAACTAAAGGCATCCATTTTTTTAAGCTTTGGATAGAATGGGGAGGGACTAAAACACCTGTCAGGAATTTTATGCAATCTGTGTCCTTGTTAGGCAGATTCACTATCTTTATATTTGGTCTTGTTTACCATTACCACTGAGGGTGAAAGTGAAAAAGAGTGGTCATCAGAACAGGAAGAGAAGGCAAATCTTCCAAAGGTGGCACTAGTTCTGGTGACAGCCTGGGATTCCCTCACTTCGGAGGGATTTCCTCCTATTTCCTGTTTTGGCTAAGTCTTCCATACTACACTTCCATACTCCATACTTCAGATTGCACTTTTTGTCTTCTTGTTGATTGTATTACTAACTAGAGATTCCCCAAGATCTCACTCATGCAGCAGAGGACTATATGGAGGAAGCGTGATTAACTGAATGTGTTCTGGCACATTTTTTACAAGGACTTTTTATGGACTGTCTTGTCAGGGCTGGGGTCTTAGCCCTCCCTTTTCAGCACTCAGGTTGCTCAGCTGTTGGTTAATTGCCAGCATTCATCATTCCACTGTGGCTCACCTGGTGATCATTTCCTGCTCCTCACTCTAGCCTACAGCCAGCCCCTTCTGGCTATTTAAACTTCCTGGTTCATTCCTCTTGTGCCTTCGCCTTGGCCAAACATATCTGGAAGCTCTCTGGTGTGTTCCTGTTGAAGACTTGACTGGCTGACGTCCCTTCTGGTTCCTGATCCTGTCTGCTGCCTCCGACTACGCTGATCTCTGGCTTCCTGGTTTACCTACTTGTTCTGAAAACCCACTTTAACTACTGTACCCTGGCTATGTTTTGATTACGTTTACCATTTGTACTATTTTTACCATTATATTAAAAGGTGTGATTTTAACCACTTCCCGACCGCGCGCCGTCTTTTCACGGCGGCAGTCGGGGAGCTGGGCGCGAATCGACGTAAATAGGCGGCGATTCGCATTTTGCCCACTAGGGGGCGCGCGCGC
>BLSH010173294.1:33451-80255 GCA_018402905.1 Glandirana rugosa
GAAGAACCTGCTGTCAGTACGTCTGGCTAAACTATGACACGCGCCGTATACGAGACTCGTGACTGCCCGACTGGGGGGTGAGGAAGTTGGAGACGTCGTTACGACCGTCGTGAGTATACAGATAAAGGGTTTCTGTTGGAAACCTATACTGCGACTCGTACACGTGAATTGGTGAAACCAGTTGGTGCCGCTCCGGATAAGACTCACCTAGGGCAGGACAATTTGGCGACGTATCAGAACCGGTGACTGATCTATTGTTTATTTGCGAGCAGCCCGACACTTTAATATTGTTTATAATAATTTTTTCATCTCATTTTATAGTGGGCGCGGTTTATTTTATATATTTTTGGTATTTCTACATAAAGATGGCCTAGGCTATAAGAAGATTGCCAAGACCCTGAAACTGAGCTGCAGCACAGTGGCCAAGACTATGCAGCGGTTTAACAGGACGGGATCCACTCAGAATAGGCCTCGCCGTGGTTGACCAAAGTGGTTAAGTGCACATGCTCAGCGTCATATCCAAAGGTTGTCTTTGGGAAATAGACATATGAGTGCTGCCAGCATTGCTGCAGAGGTTGAAGGAGTGGGGGGTCAGCCCGTCAGTGCTCAGAGCATATGCCGCGCACAGTATCAAATCGGTCTGCATGACTGTCGTCCAAGAAGTCCTCTTCTAAAGATGATGCACAAGAAAGCCCACAAACAGTTTGCTGAAGACATGCAGACTAAGGACATGGATTACTGGAACCATGCCCTGTGGTCTGATGAGACCGAGATAGACTTATTTGGTTCAGATGGTGTCAAGAGTGTGTGGCGGCAACCAGGTGAGGAGTACAAAGACAAGGGTGTCTTGCCTACAGTCAAGCATGGTGGTGGGAGTGTCATGGTCTGGGGCTGCATGAGTGCTGCCGGCACTGGGGAGCTACAGTTCATTGAGGGAACCATGAATGCCAACATGTACTGTGACATACTGAAGCAGAGCATGATCCCCTCTCTTCGGAAACAGGGCCGCAGGGCAGTATTCCAACATGATAACGACCCCAAACACAATTCCAAGATGACCAATGCCTTGCTAAAGAAGCTGAGGGTAAAGGTAATGGACTGGCCAAGCATGTCTCCAGACCTAACCCTATTGAGTATCTGTGGGGAATCCTCAAACGGGAGGCGGAGGAGCGCAAAGTCTCTAATATCCATCAGCTTCGTGATGTCGTCATGGAGGAGTGGAAGAGGACTCCAGTGGCAACCTGTGAAGCTCTGGTGAACTCCATGCCCAAGAGGGTTAAGGCAGTGCTGGAAAATAATGGTGGCCACACAAAATATTGACACTCTGGGCCCAATTTGGACATTTTCACTTAGGGGGTGTACTCACTTTTGCTGCCAGCGGTTTAGACATTAATGGCTGTGTGTTGAGTTGAGTGTAACCACCCATGTGTTCCCACCCATGTGATCCGATTCCTGTACGAATTCACAGTTCACACTGTGATCTATGAACCGATCTGGGGGTGTCATTAACATTGTATTGATACCCGCAGCAGGTTGCAGAAGGCAGTGTGAATTGCCTGCAGGGGAGATGAGATGCAGGAACCGGCGCTGGAATCGCGCTGGTTCCCGCATCGCACCAGTGTGAACCTGGGCTGAGTGTAGACAAATTAGCCGAGCACATGTGTTACCACATTCTGCATGCCATTCCTAAGCTGAGCAACTGAGAAGGGTTGAGGAATGATCTGGTGACCTGCCTTGTAAAAAAAAAAAAAATTCATAGAAACGCTGAGAGCCGGATACGACTGTACAGATTTAGATGTATAAATATTAGAAAACTATATTATTTAAACTAGGATGTTAAAAAAAAGTTTCACTTAACTTTCAATCCTATGCTACATAGGGCAGGTTGCAGGACAGTCTCTCATTTTCCCATCCTCCACCATCCTCTGACTGACCAGGTTTGCACACAGTTGGTTATACCCGTGTAGTACCCTCTACTTAAGTAAGAGCTTAGAGAGAGGTTTTTGTATAGGTGAGGCAAATTTAGTCAGGCCTGATTGTTTTGATTCTGGGCTCGGAGTGGCTCAGGGTAGGGCTGGGTGACTCACAGGTGGCATCATCAGGACCTCCCACTAATTTCCAGAAGGTTCTGGTTAGAGCCGCACAATTAATCGTAATAAAATCGCAATCTTGATTCCCCCCCCCCCCGCGCGATCTTCATCAGGCATTACCATGATTTTCAGTGCATGTATGAAGCTCAGTGTAGTGTTTGTAATAGAACAATAATAGGGTACCTACATCCCAATTAATATTAGAAAAATATATGTCCCATGAGTGAGGGTGGGACAACTCAACCAGACCAGGAGGAGGGGAGGGGCTACGGGATTTTTCATGGTACCATTATGGACTCACAGACTATTATGTAAAAACAATTATATTTATTGAGTACAAAACATACAATACTTTTTAAAAAGATATCACATCAATTACATCACCATCCCAATTGATGGACAGCAGTTGAATTTATTTCCTCACAGTCATTGCACCAGTGCTTCTCAACAAGTTTCGCGGTTAACCCGCTTCTTCAGGAGAGTATACACGATATTAACTGTGTATTGCAGTAAACAATAGAATATTAATTTCATATTTGACATAATCATCACATATTTAAATTCCATAACATATACAGTATATATTGGCCACCCTTGTATATGGTACCATGAAAAATCCCGTAGCCCCTCCCCTCCTCCTGGTCTGGTCGAGTTGTCCCACCCTCACTCATGGGACATATATTTTTCCATGATTTTCAGTGCAGTTAATGGAGTCCGACTTGCGGGGAGACTCAGCGCGACTTGACTGTAATAGAAGTCAATGCAAGTCGCCTGAAGTCTTTTCTAAGTCGGAGCGACTTAAGTCTCTGGGCAGACTGCCAAGTCTGGGCAGAGAGCCAAGTTCTGAAGTCACTGCTGATAAAAGAAGCTAGAAAGATACAATGTAATTACTTCAAAGGAATGAACTCCCATATATAGAAGAGGTTTGGTTTAACCATTTAAAGACTAAATCTTTTCTGACACTTGCTGCTTACAAATAAAAATCCAGCATTTTTTGCTAGAAAATGACTTGGAACCCCCAAACATTATATAGGCTATGCTAAAGCAACAGCAGGCCTCAACATGTGCTAGTTAGGCCTGAAGCAAGTTTTGTGCTGGAGGAGAGGAACAGGTGAAGAAGCAAATTTTGTGCTGGAGGAAGAGGAGAAGTGTATATACAGGAGTGTATATAGAAGTGATCCAGATTAAGAACTGTTCAATTCCTGGGCATCCCATAACTACCCCTTTTTCCCCATCCAAGTTAAATCCCCTAAATAAAAAAACAAAGTACCGGCCTGCTTTCCTGACTCTGGGTGCAAGAACATGTGTGATTTTCTGATAGGTGAATCATTACATTCAGCAACCCCCAAGGGGGCAATGGCTACATCTGGGGGCTCATCCGGGATTCACCTGTTCACAGAAGATCTGCCAGTCATTACCCCTAGCAAGCACAGTGGATTGAGTCAAGGAATTGTTTTTAGTGAGGATTGGATCCGGGGAAAAAGACTTATGTGCTCTGCCCGTCAAACAACGCTATCATACAAGTGCTGTTGCTCATAGCAACCAGGGAGAGTAGTTGCCAAATTGCTACTTCTGTTCACCCAGTTGATCCAACTGGCACTGGGGTGGATACTTGCATCAATATACTGTAATTCCGTGACTTTTGTAACATGTACTGTCACCCATGGAAACCATGGCGGGCAATCGTGCCAATGGATTACAAATATGTCCAACGTTCTGCCAATACTGGACATTACCCACTGGATTACAAATACACCCAGCGATCTGCAAATGCTGGGCCTTTTTGAACTTTGCTCCTAACTCCTGCTTACAGTAAAGTGTGACTGGAAACTGTTTCTTGTTGCCCGGGGTGATCGGGGTAAGCCCGCGGGTAAGCAACAGCAGGCCTCAACATGTGCTAGTTAGGCCTGAAGCAAGTTTTGTGCTGGAGGAGAGGAACAGATGAAGAAGCAAGTATTGTGCTGGAGGAAGAGGAGAAGTGTGTATACAGGAGTGTATATAGAAGTGGTCCCGATTAAGAACTGTTCAATACCTGGGCATCCCATAACGACCCCTTTTTCCCCATCCAAGTTAAATCCCCTAAATAACAAATAAAAACAGAGTACCGGGCTGCTTTCCTGACTCCAGATGCAAGGACATGTTTGAGGGCAGAGTGACAGGTGAACCACTACGTTCAGCAACCCCCAAGGGGGCAATGGTTACACCATTATGAAATGTGCCGTCTAGCATAAGCTTAACAGGGCACCACCTCACTTCACAGCAGAAAGGTTACTAAGGAGCCACTTCAGACATAAGAAGCAGCCAGAAGCTCGACTCAACTAGAAGTTTCTCTAAAAGTCAATCAAAACACATCTTCTTAGCCAATCATTCACCATTTCTATTCAGATGGTGGTTTACCTAAGTGTGCCCAGTAGCAGGGGTGCCCATTCCAGGGGTATTGTTGAAAAGAATAGTTTCTTAGGTCATGGCTCCATGCCTGGTTGCTCTTCCTCTCTGCCAGCTTCTTCCCAACCAGAGACCCTTAGCTAAGCTACAACCATTATTTATTTAAAGTGATACTAAAGTCTCTCTTTTTTTCTTTAAAAATAACAAACCTGTTATACTTACCTACTCTGTGGAATGGTTTTGCACAGAGCAGCCTGGATCCTCCTCTTCTGGGGTCCCCTGCTGGCGCTCCTTGCCACTTCCTCCTGTCGAGTGCCCCCACAGCAGCAGCTTGCTAGGGGGGCACCCGAGCAGAGCCACAAGGCCATGTGTCCATTCTGCCCCACCCATCACTCTTCTGATTGGCTAACAGACTTTGGTTCACAGCAGCGGGAGCCAATGGCATGCTTCTGTGCCTCAGCCAATCAGAAGGGAGAGTCGCAGACGGCCGAGGCACTTGTGCACATCGCTGCATGGAGAGGAGGCTCAGGTAAGTATTAGGGTGGCTGAGGGAGGCTGCTGTACACAGAAGGTTTTTAGAACATAGAATGCATTAAGATAAACAAAAAGTTCTGCCTTTAAAACCACTTTAATGAGGAAGTAAACCCTGATGGGTTCTACTTCCTCTTTATTACCCTACAATGTAAAAGCATAATGGAGTAGTATGCATCACATATTAGCCCATTATGTGGCACTTACCTGCATTGGAAGCCTGCGATGTCCCCGCTCCAGGCTGCGTCCATCTTCTGCCCCTCTTCCTTCCGGCTCCGTGAATCCGGCTCTGTGACTGGCACGCGGGAGCCGCCAATCATGGCAAAATCTCAGGCATGGAGGCCGTTTCTTCACTGCACATGTGCCTGATGATGTGGGCACATGCAAGCACACTGTATATCTCCTAAATCCTGCAGGTTTAGTAGATATGCAGGGAACCTACAGGTAAGCCTTATTATAGGCTTACCTGTAGGTTAAAGTGGTTGTCAAGGGTTGACAACCACTTTAAGTCATTCTCCTTCCTGGAAGGATTTTAAAACAGCAACAATATTAAAGGGCGGAAACATAGTGCCCCATGCCTACAAGAAGGCCCCCACCGGTAAATTAGGTAAAGTTTACCATGCCACTTAGCGTTCACACTGCAAGGATTATACAACACAAAAGGAAGATTGTAAGATTCTGCCTATGAAAAAAATATGATAAATAAAGCAAAAATAGTGCCCTGTTTTCTGAATTATTTGGACTTACTATTTTTCATATTCACAAATGTGCATCGAGCAGGTCTTTCTCATGGACATGAATGATATTCTTCTGTTATTCTGCAATTCAGCGGAAATAAACCATGAAAATGAACCTACACTAAAATATTGCTCCTTTTGTGCTTTGTCTTGAAATTTTAGATAATGTGTTCAATCACAACAGATGTTTTTATGTCATAGTCACTCTTTGGAAGTCAATGAGATGTATTCAAAGCCATCTATACATTATATTAAAGGAGAGGAACTCAAAATGTTATAACGCACAGATAGGAATCCATTTATAGGGTGCTTTGAAATTGAAATTATACATGGATATTTTAAAGATATCCTCAGTTGCACATATGCTTCATCCCTGTAATTAGATGAGTCCTATTCTGAGATGTCAATCACTGGTTATAGACTTGTCTGGTCTGAGCCTTAAGAAGTCTCAGTATCCCATAATGAAAAGTCATTACTGGCAGGTGGAATCCAATGGCAGTAGTAAGGATTAAAGCTGACCATACATACAGTAATTAGATTTGTTTTCAGTCTTCTAGCTGAATGAAAAAAAATGAACAGATTCTTCCATCAACGCAAAACCGTATGGATAGACGAATTTCACCTGCCGGTATTGTATTCTGACAGCCAGTACCAGCTGATGTCCAAGTACTTGAACAGTGGCTTCGTCACTGTTCGGCTGACAATTTGTCACTCAGTTCATACAACAAAAATCAACTTTTGGCACGCCGGGTGGTGCTGACAGGTACAACCACCTTAACTCTTCGAAATTCTAGACATTCAGACCTCGTTAACACGGACACAGCCACTGCTTCCAATGTGACATCCATGTGGGTTCATGGCCCCAGACGCACCCGCATGGATGTCACATTGTAAGCAGCAGTTGTCTTTGTGCAGCCGCTGCGTCCCACTTGACAGCAATGGGACTGCCTGCACGGGGATGCATGGAACACCTGTGCATCCCCCATGCAGGGAAACACAGCCCTCACACAGGTTACAGACCCATATGCCTCATGTTAATGAGGCCTTTAAATTTTTTTTTTTTTTTTGCATTAACAATATGACTCATTTAACAATTGGAATGAGTTAAAATACAATCTGGACTTCAATCTTCAAATGCTATCAAAATGATTGTTGTTCTGTGGACTGTGCCCAAAGGCATTATGAATATTGCTTTTGGGTTTATTCATTTAGGAAAAATAAAAACAGAAGCCAATAGGAGCACATCTTTGCTTGCTATGACTACACTAAACTACTAAATACACCAATATGTTTGAAGTACATGTAAACCCAACTTAACGTTTTATTTATGTACTTGGTATGCATTCAGGCTGCATGGCTAGTCAATAATGTGGCATTATTATTATTTTTTTTTTACTATGGGTTTATTTATAAAAACATTTGTTAGACAAATCTCACTAGTATTTGTCCAGATTGCATGGATTTTCCCATATTTTCTCGAATACTATGACTTCCAATCATTGTTGGCTCCTTCTACCGTAGGTGTATATAAGGCCTTAGTAAAAGGAAAACTTTGCCAGTGGAGTCCCCAAGAAGTATTAGAATCCGGTGGGATATTTAACTAAACAGTACACTCCTACAGGAGAGGATTTAGTTGCCCCTAACCCCTAATTCATGAAGGCAAAACAAATGGTAATGCCTGCACACAGTACTTATCTAGTGCACGACATGTAATGAACTGATGCAGATTGTACAAAACAGCTTGTTAGGCTACAATGTGGTACAGAAAAATTGAAAATGATTGCACTCAGGATGATGACACACTGTTACCAAAAGTAAACCAAGTGTAAGATGGCTTCAGCTCTGCTCTCCACACGCAGGAGAGGTTGCTCAGACACATTTCTCCCCCTAGGGGGCTTAGTGATTGAGCATGTGTTGACACTAGATGCAGTGCGAATTCACAGCGAATTTGTTGCGGATTCGGCATTGCATCTAAATTGCAACCCATCCATGTGAACCGATTGCGGAGTGTTTTGAGGAAGAAAAATGCTGACTACGACCCTAGGAGCACCATCCCTACAGTCAAGCACGGAGATGGAAACCGATGATGCTTTGGGACTGTTTCTCTGCTAAAGGTACAGGCCAACTTTGCGGCATTGAGAGGCCAATGGACAGGGTAAAATCTTGGATGAGAACGTTCTTCCCTCAGCCAGAACACTGAAGATGGGTCGTGGATGGGTATTCCAGCATGACAACGACCCATAACATACTGCCAAGGGAACAAATGAGAAGTACATTAAGGTCATGGAGTGGCCTAGCCACTCTGCAGACCTTAATCCTATAGAAGATTTATGGAGGGAGCTGAAACTTCGAGTTGCCAAGAGACAGCCAAGAAACCTTAAGAATATAGAGAACATCTGTAAAGCAGAGTGGACCAAAATCCCAAGAAATGTCTTAGCTCTGTGCTTGCCAACAAGGGTTTCTCCACCAAGTACTAGGTCATGTTTTGCTTGGGGATCAAATACTCATTTTACTCTCTGAACTGCAACTTAATTTATAGCATTTGTTTTATGTGTTTTTTTCTGTATTTTTGATATTCTGTCTCTATCATTTAACGTACAAAAAACAAAAAAATGATAGACCCTTCATTTCTTTGTAGGTGGGCAAACCTACAAAATCTAAAGGGGATCAAATAGTAATTTCCCCCCTGTAATTCTTGCTATTACAGTGACCCACCACCAAAAAACTTCCAAAATAAATTCTCCTGCTCCTCACATTCGCGATGATACTACATATCATATTTTTTTTTATCGTACGTAAACGCACTGACCCTGACACCAACTAGATCACGTAGATTAAGCACCAAACTAGCTATTTCATCGTTATGTCTTCTTTTTTTCTTTTAGACACGGATTTGTTTGTTTACATCAGTGTTCCCCAACCCTGTCCTCAAGGCCCACCAACAGGTCATGTTTTCAGGATTTCCATTATTTTGCACAGGTGATTTGAATAGTTTCACTGCCTTAGTAATTACCACAGCTGATTCATCTGAAGGAAATCCTGAAAACATGACCTGTTGGTGGGCCTTGAGGACTGGGTTGGGGAACACTGGTTTACATACTTCTCTTCCATTCAGAAAAGAAAGAGTACAAAGGAAGGTTTTACTGTGTGATCCGATGTGTGACTCAGAAGATGTCACGTATGATGAAACATGTAGGGCAGAGTCTATGTCTATTGATACCATGCCATTTGGATTTCTGATTGACAGATCCCGGTCTGGAATTTTATATCTACATGCTTTTTTAAACTGGACTTGTGTAAGTTGCTAGCAATGCTTTTTTTTAAATAAATTACCATACGGTTTACACTATGTGAGTATTTTCTTTCTTTTATGGTGCTTATGAGAAATACTTGAGATTCAGTGGAACCATCCGCGACACCATCTCTGCTTCTTCCCTGTGAGTGGATCGGCTATGAGTTGTGAATCCATGCCTTTACGGACCCCTATAACTTGGAGTCTTGGAATCTGGTAAGAGCATATCTCATCTATACACGGTGGAAGGTACATCTGGGTGTTCGGTCATTACTTGCTTTGGATACTTTGAAGGACATTTGCATTTACTATTCAACTTGACTTTGGACTTTGGTTTGTTATATGATGTGTTTTTTACTATACTAATCACTCAGCATGGCAATTTATATGTGTGTGATCACTTTGATAGCCAATGACAGACTATCACAGTGATCATGCGATCAGGAGCCGGACCTCTTGGCTCCCGATCGGTGATAGCTTGGTCTCCATGCTAGGAGTGTGCTATGGAGTGCACTTCCAGCACAAACATCAGAGTTTATATATGCTGCTCATCAGAAGAAGGCCAACCTCAGTATGTGTGACAGTGGTGTCAATGGGTTATACGGCACCTCTGTACAGACTATGGAACTAAAACTGTTTGCAAATTCTAGCTGCTTGTAATGCCATAGAATTCATCCTCAAAGATCACAATAAAAGCTTCAGTATCACTCGATTTCTAACAGCTTAAAAAAAACACGTGCTGGTTGTTTACAATAGAGGGTTGGCGGCCTGACACGATCGGTTTTTAACCCTTTCCTCAATCGCTCTATTACTTAGTATTCAAATGATCCTGCGACTGGACCAGTCTGCACTGAACAGCAGCCTGTTGAGTTAGGGGGAATCTTGTAATACCAAAATACATTTTATTCCTCCAGCAAGGTTAATTCGATTCATACTATTTTATCTTGCTTGCAAGCACTAGACAAGAACTGATTTCTGCCCGGAGGAAGCTGAAGACTAATATATTCTGCTTAGAAGAAGGAGCTTATCAGACACGCTTTAGGCTACATTCTAATTGGAGTTAGTTAATGAAAACAAATACTCAGTGTAGGATTTTTTTTTAAGTTTAGTGGATCACCTCCTGATAACAACTTAAAGATAAATGTACATTTGCTTAAGAACTTAAATGGATTTAACATTAAAAAGGGGCTAAACCTGAAAAAAAAAGAATACTCTGAGGCATTTTTTCATGTCACCATAAAATAATATATTTTATTCTCATTTTAAGCCAGCATGCCAGCAGCATTCGAGGTGGATGGGGGAATTATTCCTACTGTAGTATTGTATTCTGTCAGCGGTTGGCTATAGCCGGCGTCACTGATCCGTTGGGAGAAACCTGACAGGCTGGTTGAACACCAGCCTGCCCATACATGGATCGGAATTTGTCTGGTCCATGCTGAACTGGATGGATTTCGATCCTTGTATGGCCAGCTTTAGCCGGCACCAAAACCTTGGTGTTTTCAGAGTTCAGTAGCTCAAACAGAAATTCACACAAATTTACACAAGTGAGTAAAGTCAGAGCAATGTATTATCCACTGTTGAGTGGCTCCACTCACAATTTCATGGCAGAAAATATAGGAGCTTCAGCTTTAATTAAGAGTGCTCTGGGAATCCTTTGTCTATTAATGAATATTTATTTGTAAAACATATATTGCATATATAAAAATGTTTACAAAAGATCAGATAAACAAAATCACTAAAATCATTATAGTTTCCCTTTAAACGATAAGTGCACCTATCTAGTTTTGCCCCCCTAGCCCACCCTTCCTCTTCCCTGATGCACACTCACCTTAATCCAATAGGTGCAGCCTTTAGGTTCCATGCACACTGGACACTCTCTGGGCTCTCTGGGCGTCAGATTTTAGTGGCAGGAGACGCTGCTCAGAAAACGTTCTTTAAGCGTTTTGTAAACAGTGTTTATCGGCGTTTATCGGCATCAGCGTTTTTGAGAGTTTTTTTTTACTTCATTAGCTTCCATTGCCTACAAAAATGCCGGACGCTGATAAACGGACATTCATGAGCATTTATTGGTGTCCATTATTTTTTGTGGTCAGAAGAACGACTCGTGAACTCCAATTCAGGGCTTCAGATAACAGTCCAAAAACGCCACTGCTGTAAAACGACAATAAACGTCCATGTGTGCATGGACACATAGAATAACATAAAGGGGCTTTTTGGGCAGTTAAAAAAACCACCCAAACGACCATAAAGGGTCGTTTATCAGCTTCAGTGTGCATGGAACCTTACTGTTTGTTTACATTCTGGCTTCACCTTCACTATAATAGCTCCTCAGACTTCTATGGGGCTGTGACTTAAGGTCTAGGACACAGCTCTCTAGAAGTCTAAGGGAAGCTACAGTGCAGGTGTGGCCAGCGCACAGAGGACTTGTGACACAGAATGCAAACCAAAAGTGGAGGTTGCTAAAACTAGGATGTAAGACAACATGTGAGGGAGCAAAAATATTTAAGTCTCTTGTACACAGGTGACACTCCCAACCACCACTCTGAAAAATGTTCTGCTGTGGATCACTTTTCAGAAATGCTTTGCAGGCAATCAGGATGCAATACAGCTGCCGGCTTAATGCCTGTTTTTTTTGTCAGTTTTTTTTTTTTCAACCAAAGGGTTGAAATACTTATGCATTGAAATACCACCCTGCAACCACAAGCCAAGCATTTGGTGGTAATTTAAAGAGCAGGTGTGACAGACAGTGAGGCCTGTCAAACTTGACATGCTGAATGAGGCTAGGCTCCCATCTGTGCAGGTGGTTCACACTACACCTGTTCCTGCAGCTACCACCACCCGCGCAGTTCCCGTGCGGACTGCAGTTTCTAAAATGCTGCAGGGACTTTTCCCTGCATTTCAGGAGGAACACAGAGCCGCATACTCTATGTGTGACCCTCGCCATACAATTGCTGCACTGGGATGCAATACCTTGTCCATGGTATTGTTTACTCACCCAAGTACCTGCCATATTTGTTTGGAGGTAGGCAGTCAGATAGCACTAAAAATGTGGATCAATTGCATATTTTTACTGCCCCCTTGCCATCCATGCAAAAAGGCCTATGTACACTGTGTTTTAAAGTGAACTAATATTTGAAAGGGAAATCAGTTGACATGTTAATCAGCTTTCCGATGGGAACTGTCATTGTCTGGCTCACAAACTGCATGCTAATTGTAAGCCAGTGAAGCACCTGTTCAGTAAAACTGCAGGAGACATCACAGTTTTGGAACTAGTACACAGCTTGCAGGTCAGATAATGACAGCTTCCAACAGAAAAGTATTTAACTTAATGACAGGTTCCCTTTTTATTATAAATGACAACATCTTTGTAATTTTACCAGCACTAGGTTCTGATTGTTCATGAAAGTAACAAAGCTACTGCATAAGACTTGTGATGGGTTCATTTTAAGTTGTCTATATTTTATAAGAAAGCATTTTTTACATGAAGTGCCAATCATTCTCCCCATGCAACAGCTTTAATGCTCTTTTCTCCCATGATGCTGCTGTGGTGACAATATAAAAGTTGTAAGGGGAGACAGAGAACCTGCTTCATTCCTCACTTCTAGTTTCTCTTCTGCAATGATTGTAGGCAAGTTTGTGATTTATATCACCACGTTATCTGTCCTAAAAAGCCCAGTGTTTGCATAAAGACACAGCGACTTGGGCTCAAAGTGTTTGTAAACCCTAACATATACCCAGTGAAGTGACTAACCTCAGGTGATACACAGAGATGAAACATCCCACATAAGTTGTACCTGTTTATCTGCAGTCATATCTTCTCTACAGCCATTCAAAGGGCTGAATTTATGCAGCATCTCTGAATGTTTAGAAAGTAGGGGGGGGGGGCTGAAGTTCTGAAGTTACACTCTGCAGAGATAGTTCCTCCTCTCCTCTGGGTTTTAGTTAGGCACAACCAATACACATGCCTGGTTCTTCTGGATATGGGTAAGAATCAGACTTATTCCCCTACCTCCTGGACAACAACACTGATCCCCAACTCTGTTCAGCCATAGGAGTAAAAGAAAACACCAAATACAATTGAGTATAGAGGAGCATGCGGCTCACTCCACTTCCTTTTTATGTGACAGCCCCGGAGATTGAAAATCAGTTGAGGACTGGCATCTGAGGATAGAAAGACATATCTCAGTCTTGTGTAAGATTTTCTTTCTGCACTCCCAGCAGCTGAATAAAGTGATGGGGTGGCAATGGAAAGGTGAGTATGTGCTGCTGGGGAGGTAATCATTAAAATGTAAATTTAAAATGTTACTAAACCCAGGGCCCTGCATTCACTATATCTGGCCTCCCACGGTACATAGAATATGGAAATGCAATTATTTTAGTAAATATAAACTGCTAAATACCTTTTCTCATCAGCAGTTAGTGACTTCTATCAGTGTCTGGTAAAAGCTTGTAGGAGGACTTTTCATTCTCCTCTGACTGTCCTATGAGACTGCATGACCCCTGACCCTCTGTCTGGACAGTGCTGATTTGCCCTGTGCTGATCACAGAGATTCTCTAGCAATACACACCAAACTGAGCATATGCAGAGTGACTCCAAAGGCTCTGTCTTATCAGGAGATGGATTAGGGACATTGGAAAAGGAGAGGGTCAGAGAAGACAGGATGAAACAGCCTCTTTACATAATGTGGACGATTAACCCCTTAGGTTCCACAGTAAGTATAACAAGCATGCTTTACGACATATGCAGACTGATTTTACTGTTGAGGGTTTAGTAAAACTTTAAAACCACCTTTTATTTATTATTTTTCATTTTGGGTAGAGTAGGTGTGGTTTATTTTTGCCATCTGTGTCCCATTGGAGAGATTTGTCGTTAATTTCTGTATTGTAGACACAACAGGAGGTGAGAGGAAATGCCCAACGTGTAAATTCACATTCCATTTAGACATTTATCAACACAACAATTTATAAAAAAAAGTCACAGAGCTTTTCATCACCTGATCAAATGTTATTTATATAAATAATTAGTACTTATTTCCTAACTATACAAACAAATGGTAACCACCCCAACCTATAAATAGCCTTTGCAGCAAGGAGCACATGGAAAGGCAACTCATGTAAAAATAACTAACAAAAAATCCCAGCTCACTTACCAGCAAGTCTGCATCAACCCGAATTGACCATGTCTAAGGGCCGGTTCACACCTAGGTGATCCGACTTCAGAAGCGACTTTGCTAGGCGATTTCAAGGCGACTTCAGCGCGACTTTGGGCAACTTACAACGCGACCTGAAGCGATCACCATGCCAGGCGACTTTGCCTGTGGCCAATCAGAGAAGAGAGGGAGGGTGGTTGCCTTAAAAATTATTTTCTTTTTCCTGTAAAGTCGCTTCTTTATAGACGGTGATCCGACTTGGAAGCGGCTTCCATTGAATTCTATGGACTCAAATCGCCTAGAAGTCGCCTTGAAGTAGTACAGGAACCTTTTCAGAAGTCGCGCTGAAGTCGGAGCGACTTGAGTAGTGCATATTAAGACGGCTCCCATTCATTTGAATGAGATTTCTGATGTCAAGCGATTCACGTTAAAAACAAGAGTTTTTTTTATACATGCATTGTTCTTCCATGTGCTCCTTGCTGCAAAGGCTAGTAAAAAGTTGGGGTAGTCGCCATTTGTTTGTATTGTTGGTGAATTGGTGAGGGGATGCACTGGACACTGTTGCTGCCATTGTCTTTGCTGTGTGCCCAGTACATCCCTGTACCTATAAGGAGGGATGGGCCCCCTCCAGGTATACCTGCCGTTGATCTATTCATTATTATATATGTGCTCTAACTGGGGAGACTCTCAAAATTATAGTTAGGACTTCTGCACGTTGGGGTGTCGTGACATTGCAGCTGCAGCTTACCCAAGTATTTGCAAATGTGTGCAAATCAAACCCCTTGTTTTTAAAATGAACTGTTAGGGGCAATTGTCGGTTGACAGGCTGCCTGGGAATTTGTGTTTGTTTTTTTGACAAATATATATTTCCTATGATTATCAGCTCCATCTAGTGGCCATAATACAGTATGTTCCTGATTCACGCTTATCTATATGAAGAATAACATTCAACCTGGACAGAAAATAGCCTAATATCATTTGATTTGGCCCCATTTACACAGAAGAGATGTATATGCAGAGTCACAGGATGAAAAGCTCTGCACCCCCATAAGGAGATTTCCTCTCTATTCATGTTTTGTCGATATCTCATCACCCCACGTGATCCAGAAAAAGAAAGAACTTTGCCCTTAGACTTACGTGGGAAAAGCACAGATTTGCATTAAAGTGTAAAAAAAGTGTGTCCTCACATTCTGTGTTCATGTCAATCTTCCAAAAAAATATATATACATGCTTTAAAACTGAAAATGGTCATGTACCCTTGTATTATTTTTATAGGTCATCTACAGACTTTAATTAATGAACAGGCAGTGAGTGAAGTGGAAAGTGCGTGTTGACATTACCACACCAATCCTCTGGAGGGCATGACCCGAGCACAGCAGGAAAATTATATTATAAGAATACATAAGGCAATTTCCAGTGTCCTTGCTGTTTTTCCTGCCAGTTGAGAAAAAAAAAAAGAATCATTGTACATTTTAAGATGGAAATGTACTCAAATGTATGATTAAGTACTGCACTGAAGGGTACAATCAGGGAAACTGTCCTTTAAAAAGGTACACTCCAATCAATCTTGCATATTAAAGCTGAAGTTTAAAGTGTTACCAAACCCCCAACAGTAAAATCAGTCTGTATATACAGAATAGCATGCTTGCTATATTTACTGTGTAACTTAAGGGGTTAATCCTCTGTATTGTTAAAAAGGCTGTTTGACCTTGTATGTCCAGATACTTCCTTCTTCCTGTCTACTATATTAGACTATACTATACTACATGCAGGCAGTGTGGAAAGGTTGCACATGCTCTGTTCGATCTTCCTGTTTCACATGGACACAGCATTGCATTTCTAGAGGCAGTGATTGTTTATTTGTGAACTGAGCATGTCATTGGCAAAGCACCAATCAGCCCTGGCCGGATTGTGGGTGAAGGGTCACTGATGCAATGGAAGTTTCATCATCAGAGAGTGAAATCTCCTCCTATATGAACACTGGGGAAGCCCTGGTTTCTTGCAGTTCATCACCTGACTGTAATATACAGATGAAAAAAAGCAGCAGTATTATGACATAAAAAGAAGATTTAGAAGCTGTGCGCACTGTGGGGGGGGGGGGGGGTGAATTGTTTTTATATTGCTGGGTTTAATAAAACTTTAAGTATGGCAATGCTTCCCAGCTTGGACCACCGTAAGTATGTATGTGCCATACCTGTGGGATACCCCTGGAAGCTGAAAATTCCTGTAATAGGCACTCAGTGGTGGCCCGTCCATAAAGGGAGCACAGGCGCCACCCCTACTATCCATGCGTCCGGCCCCCTAGTCTAATGGAGAGGTGTTTTTTTCTGAAGCATGTGATTAGAGCCAGTGGCTCTAATAGGCTTCAGAAAAGGGTGGGCTCAGGGGGCAGAGTGGATATTCGCTATTTTATCACTGATTCTACCTCCCAGGCAATCAGGAAGCGGCCCTGAGACCAGTCTCCAAATTGGCAGAAAGGAGAAGCTACCCTATTGGTCGAGGTAGGAGGGAGGAGATGCATAGCGAGGACACAGCCGTGGTGCCAAGGAGGAGACGCACGGCGAGGATACTGCTGTGATGCCGAGAAGGAAACACAGGGGAAGCCGGCCACCTGTCACCCAGAGGGAAGCGCTGCCTGGGGTAAGTGTTGCGGGTGACCGACCGGGTGGGCGGGGGGGGTGTCATGTTGTGCCCCCCCCCCAAGAATATATACCACTGGCTGCCACTATAGGCAATACTACTAAAGTGATCTCCACTAGTTTCTGAGCCCCAAGCCAAGTAGCTACCCTGTTGCATTGTGAACACAAGCGGTCGCTTACTTGGCACAGGCACCATTCAGGGAACACTTTTCATTTTCTCAATTAATGCAAAGGACTCTCTGATTGGATGTGGAGAGGCGCGGTGTGATGTCACAATCTCATTCAGAGAACGCCATGTTTTCTTGAGAAAAACAAAGTGATCTCTGAATGGTGCCTGTGCCCCACCATGTGTTCAGTAAGCAGCAGGGCAGAAGCTTGGCATGGGACCTGAAAGCTAATGGAGATGACTGTAGTAGCGGTGCCTACAACAGTGATGTTCAAACAAACATCCAAAAAGGAATTAAAAAAAAACATATTTTTTAGGTATGCCGTGTGATTGGAAGCATTGGGTGTTCTCAACTCTCAAAGTAGAAAAAATTTTTAAAGTGGAGTTCCATCCAAAAATGGAACCTCCACTCATCCATCTCCTCTCCCCCTCCGGTGCCACATTTGGCACTTTTTGGGGTGGGGGGAGGGTACCTGTTTTTGACAGGTACCCAGTCCCCACTTCTCTTGGACCTCGCTGTGGCAAGGTACATCACAAGCTCACCCCCCCCTCCTCCCTCCTTTCCCCGCTGCCGGGCCAGTGAGAGAGCGCAATGCGCTTCACGCATGCGCAGTAGGGACTCGGCTGTAAACATCGGCTGCGGTGCCGACATCGCTGGACTCCAGGACAGGTAAGTGTACTAATGTTAACAGTCTGCAGCTACAGTATTTGTAGCTGCTGACTTTTTATTTTTAAGGCTGGGTTCCCCACATCCAATTCGCACTAGCGGGAGATTTTGACCGGCTCTCTATGGTGCCCGTTCACATATCTCCTCTGCAGCTCCGGTGCGAACTTGCACAGGAGTCCTGTGTGTCTTTTAGCTCGTTTTAGGTTCGAATTCAGCCAAAGATTTGGCTGAAATTGTACATGAAACAGTGAAAGGGGACGCACTGGACCCCTGCTGGGAGCTGCATGGGAAGATAGTGTGAACCCAGCCTGAAAAGGGGGGGACACTGCTTAAGACCCCTTTCACACTTGAGTGACTTATCCCGTGACTTGGGACTGCAAAGTCGCATGACGAGTCGTACACCGTGATTTACAATGAGTACCATTCATATCTGTGCGACTTCAAGTCCCTGCACTACTTTGGTCCGACGTTGATGCAACTTGAGGTCCATAGGCCCCTTACACAGGCATTGCTTCAAGGCAGTCAAAAGCGCAGCAAAATCGCCTAAGAAAAGCAACTAAAACTAACCTGAACACGTGAAAGGCAGCCTAGAAATCCACATTCTTATAATGTAATGTACGTATGAAATATTTAATTGCAATATCTCATATGTACTTAAGAAATAACTATAGTTCTTTTAGCCATGACCCTAGATATAAAAACGTAATAGACTCCCTTTATAGAAAAGTGGGAGAATGTCTCACAAAGTGAGGGGGATGTGGGGCTGACTGGGACAAGACAAAAATAGATTTTACTTTTTGAATTCCTGCTGCTGTTGCCACATAATTTACAATGGAAAATTAGATGGCTTAGCACTTTTTTTAACCTAAGCTTTGAGGCAAGCTGCATGGAGTCTTGGCTCTGAACGCTGCTAATAAGTGTTAAAAATGACAGCGCTGAGAGTGAATTTTGTGTTACAAAATAACACTTAAAGTACAACTAAAGGCAAAACTTTTGGGCTTTAGTTAGCTTTGGATAGAGTGGAGATGGATGGAGAACACCTTTTTAATGCCACCTCTACCCCCCATTAGCGAGATTCACTCTCTCAATCTATCCCATTTGCCGTTATCATCAGAGGTGAAAATGAATCGATATCCCAAATTTTGGGTTATCCCCAGAACAGAAATAGAAGGGAAATCTTCCAATGGGGATACTAGTTCCTGTGACCTGGAAAGCCCCAATGGATTCTAATAACTGCCAACTCGTTGCAGTATGTATACTGCGGCGGGGCAGCTCATAGAGGTCCCGTAATGATTCATGGCCGGAACCTGCTGATCGGCTGTGTCCAATCACAGCTCAGAACCCTGTGCTGACAATCAACACAGGGCTCTGTACAGAGGGAACAATCTTTGTTTCTTCTCCCTGCAAATCATAGCTCTAATGTTCTCGAGGAATTACGTATCCAAATGGGTTACAAAACCTTGTCACTACACACCCAATGAGCATGCAGATGGTGTTCCCTGCAGATTCTTTCATTCAGCCCAGGTTCACACTGATTGGCTGAACTCGCAGGATTTCAAACCGGCAATGCAGTCCGACTTCGGGGGTGACTGGACAGACATCTGGTTCATCCACAGATGTCTACTCAAATCGCCCCCGAAGTCCCCAAGAGTAGTACAGGAACTACTATTGGGAATCGGTGTGGTGCTTGCCGGCAATAGCTGCCGATTTGGAGTGCGATTTGACAAGTCAAATCACATGAAAAATTGGCCCAATGTGAACGTGGGCTTAGCATCCTTTTTGAAAAAATACCAAAGGCCATTTTGAAAGGTATGTGTAATATCTCCAGAACAGAAGCAGGCAGAAATCCTCAATTGTTGCTATTTGTGCAATAGAAGCAGTAAACCCGTGTTGTTATATGTATTACTTCCACAATAATGCAGGAATACTGGCAGGCTGTAGAAACAGCACACTGAATTTGCATATGACAGGCAAATGGTTACTAAAAATGAACACAAAGCAAAGTAATATAAATATTTAAATGACAGAAGCTGTCAGAAGTTAGACGCACTGAAATAGAGTGCAAAAACCTTTGAATTTATTGTACAGTATTATTATTATGACTGCAACTGAGGAGAAAAAAATGTTTTCTAGCCTTTCCTAACCAGGCATACATAGGCCCACAGGTTTGGCAGGATGTTACCAGGTATTCTTCTAGAGATCAAGTTTATAAGGGACCCATCTGGGCGGACTGATCTCCTGCATGACAGTGTCCTGCGTTGTTTTGGTATCAATGCCACTTGGCATAATGTAAGGAGCATAACTCTTACCACTGACCACCAATGTAAAGTGGGCACATCTTCAATAACCCCCAATGCAAAGGGGCACTTCTGCACTGATCACCAATGTAAAGGGGACACGTCTTCAATAACCACCAATGTAAAGTGGGCACATCTTAAAAAAACACCAATTTAAAGGGGCACTTCTGCACTGATCCCCAATGTAAAGGGTACACGTCTTCAATAACCACCAATGTAAGGGGGCACTTCTGTACTGATCACCAATGTAAAGGGGACACGTCTTCAATAACCACCAATGTAAAGGGGCACTTCTGCACTGATCACCAATGTAAAGGGGACACGTCTTTAATAATCACCAATGTGAGGGGGAACTTCTGTACTGGTCACCAATGTAAAGGGGGCACATCTTCAATAACCACCAATGTAAAGGGACACTTCTGCACTGATCACCAATGTAAAGGGGGCATGTCTTCAATAACCACCAATGTAAGGGGACACGTCTTTAATAACCACCAATGTAAAGGGTCACTTCTGCACTAATCACCATTGTAATCGGGACACCTCTTCAATAACCACCAATGTAGGGGGCACTTCTGCACTGATCACCAATGTAAAGGGGACACCTCTTCAATAACCACCAATGTAGGGGGCACTTCTGCACTAATCACCAATGTAAAGGGGACACGTCTTCAATAACCACCAATGTAAGGGGGCACTTCTGCACTGATCACCAATGCAAAGGGGGCCATGTCTTCAATAACCACCAATGTAAGGGGGCACTTCTGCACTGATCACCAATGTAAAGGGGGCACGTCTTCAAAGACCACAAATGTAAATGGTGCATGTCTTCAAAGACCACCAATGTAAGGGGGCACTTTTGCACTGATCACCAATGTAAAGGGGACACGTCTTCAATAACCACCAACGTAAGGGGGCACTTCTGCACTGATTACCAATGCAAAGGGGGCACGTCTTCAATGACCACCAATGTAAGGGGGCACTTCTGCACTGATTACCAATGTAAAGGGGGCACGTCTTCAATGACCACCAATGTAAAGGGGGCATGTCTTCAAAGACCACCAATGTAAGGGGGCACTTTTGCACTGATCACCAATGTAAAGGGGGCATGTCTTCAATAACCACCAGTGTAAGGGGGCATTTCTGCACTGATCACCAATGTAAAGGGGGCACGTCTTCAATGACCACCAATGTAAGGGGGAACTTCTGCACTGATCACCAATGTAAAGGGGACATATCTGTACTCACCACCAATATCCATTTGCCAACCACCTAACTGGGAAAATAAGGCATGGCTTTAATATTTAATATCAGAGTTATGGCTGCAGCTATATGCCATAACACCATATTAATATTTCCCTCAGGCACCGGTCTTTCTGACAAATGTGATCTTAGCGGCGGATTTGCTGTTGGATCAGTTTTAGAAGCGGCTGGAAGGGTCTGGTGGTTACCAGGCTTACCTAGCTGATCGGTAGCTCCAGAAACCAATCCAGCTCTAGCAGCGGCCTTTTTTTTTTTTTTTATTAAGCAAAAGCTCAAATTCTTTTTTCTTTTGATCTTTTTGCTTTTAAGGGTAGAGGAGCAATTTGGGGTCTTCGATCTCTCCATAAAGAGGACCTGTCATGCTGTATTGTTATCACAAGGGATGTTTACATTTCTTGCGATAGCAAAAATGGGGTCAAATCTATTTTTAATAGGTCAGTGTAAAATAAAAAAAGATGTAATAAAATAAATAATACATTTTTTTTTTAAAGCACCCCAATCTCTCCGTGCTCATGCGCAGTGAAGAACGCCCACATATGTAAATGGTGTTTGCACCACATATGTGAGGTATAGATGCGTCAGAGTAAGCGCAATAATTCTAGCACTAGAACTCCTCTGTAACTCAAACAGGTAACCTGTAGAAATGTTTCAAATGTTACCTATGGAGATTTTTAAGTACCGTCGTTTAGCACCATTCCACAAGCATGCACAATTGTAAAGCATGACATGTTAGGTATCTTTTTACTCAGTAACATAATTTTTCATATTTCCAAAAAAAATGGGGTGTATATTGTTTTTTTTTTTAATTCATTAAAGTGTATTTTTTTAAAAAAAAATTGCATTTGCAAAACTGCTGCGCAAACACCGTGTGACATAAAAACAGCAACAACCGCCATTTTATTATCTAGAACCTCTGCTAAAAAATATATAATGTTTGGGGATTGTAAGTAATTTTCTAGCAAAAATTACTGATTTTTACTTGTAAACAAAGAGTGTCAGAAAAAGGCCTGGTCCTTAACTGGATACACAAGGGCACATCTACACTGACCACCAATGTAAAGGGGGCACATCTTCACTGACCACCAATGTAAAGGGGGCACATCTTCACTGACCACCAATGTAAAGGGTCTCATCTACACTGACTACCAAGGTAAGGGGGCACTTCTGCACTGACCATCAAAGGAAAGGGAGCATGTCTCTACTGACCACCAATATACAAGGGCACATCTACACTGACCACTAATGTAAAAGGGGCACATCTTCATTGACCACCAATGTAAAGGGTCACATCTACACTGACTACCAATGTAAAGGTTCACATCTACACTGACCGCCAATGTACAAGGGGCACATTGTCACTGGCCACCAATCTAATGGGGCACACCTCCACTGACCGCCAATATAGGGGGCACATCTCTGCTGACCACTAATATAGTATAAAGAGGTTCACCTTCTACTTACCACTATTGTAGGGGCATGCCTCTATTGACTATTAATGTGAGGGCTTGTGCCAGCGGGCTTTTGTCAGAAATTCTTCTCTCCCCCTCAAAGACATTCATAGGTGTGCACAGCCTATTGCATTAGGGTGTGCACACAAAAGCTCAAACACACATGCATGTGTGTATATGTACTGGCGGTGTCAGTAGGGCAAAGATTGGCATTGGTAGTTTGTTTTTATTATTTTATTTTTTATTATTTTTACAATTTTATTTTTTTGCAATTTTTTTTATGAGACCCGGAGCCCCATCAGGGGGCTTTGGTGAAATAGATGTCTAAACAGGGGAATCTGCACTGCACAGAATGATTAGAGTGTGCCCACGTACACCCACTGTGCACACCTATGAAGGCATTCTTCTTGGTAGCAGAGAAGATGCATGTCCCCTGCCCCATCCTACAATGCATTGAGCAACTTATCTTTGGGCCTGAGCATAGCCGTGTGGAGTAAACAAGTTGTGAACTAACAGCTTGTACTGTAACCTACATGCATCTCTTAGTTTATGTGACCCATAATACCCACAGGTTTAGAATTCACCAGTAAACTTACAGTGCCTTGAAAAAGTATTGATAACCCTTGAAATTTTCCACATTTTTTCACATTACAACCAAAAACGTAAACATATTTTATTGGGATTTTATGTGATAGACCAACACAAAGTGGCACATAATTGTGAAATGGAAGGAAAATGATAAATGTTTTTCAAAATGTTTTACAAATAAATATGTGAAAAGTGTGGGGTGCATTTGTATTCAGCTCCCCTGAGTCAATACTTTGTAGAACCGCCTTTCACTGCAATTACAGCTGCAAGTCTTTTTGGGGAAGTCTCTACCAGCTTTGCTCATCTAGAGAGGACATTTTTGCCCAATCTTCTTTGCAAAATAGCTCAAGCTCTGTCAGATTGGATGGAGAGCGTCTGTGAACAGCAATTTTTAAGTCTTGTCACAGATTCTCAATTGGATTTAGGTCTGGACTTTGACTGGTTATTCTAACACATGAATATTTTTTGATCTAAAACATTCCATTGTAGCTCTGGCTGTATATTTAGGGTCGTTGTCCAGCTGGAAGGTGAACCTCCACCCCAGTCTCAAGTCTTTTGCAGACTCTAACAGGTTTTCCTCTAAGATTGCCCTGTATTTGGCTCCATCCATCTACCCATCAACTCTAACCAGCTTCCCTGCCCCTGCTGAAGAAAAACCTCCCCACAACATGATGCTGCCACCACCATGGTTCACGGTGGGGATGGTATGTTCAGGGTTATGTGCAGTGTTAGTTTTCCGCCACACATAGCGTTTTGCTTTTAGGCCAAAAGTATAATCTTGGTCTCATCTGACCAGAGCACCTTCTTCCTCATGTTTGTTGTGTCCCCCACATGGCTTCTCGCAAACTGCAAACAGGACTTCTTTTGGCTTTCTTTCAACAATGGCTTTCTTCTTGCCACTCTTCCATAAAGGCCAGATTTGTGGAGTGCATGGCTAATAGTTGTCCTGTGGACAGATTCTCCCACCTGAGCTGTGGATCTCTGCAGCTCCTCCAGAGTTACCATGGGCCTCTTGGCTGCTTCTCTGATTAATGCTCTCCTTGCCCAGCATGTCAGTTTAGGTGGACGTCCATGTCCCTGCTTTAAACTTCCCCACAACTTTATCCCTGACCTGTCTGGTGTGTTCCTTGGCCTTCTTGATGCTGTTTGTTTACTAAGGTTCTCTAACAAACCTTTGAGGGCTTCACATAACAGCTGTATTTTTACTGAGATTAAATTACACACAGGTGGAATCTATTTACTAATTAGGTGACTCCTGAAGACAATTGGTTCCACTAGATTTTAGTTAGGGGTATCAGAGTAAAAGGGGGCTGAATACAAACGCACATCACACTTTTCAGATATTTATTTGTAAAACATTTTGAAACCCATTTATCATTTTTCTTCCACTTCACAATTATGTGCCACTTTGTGTTGGTCTATCACATAAAATCTCAATAACATACATTTACATTTTTGGTTGCAACATGACAAAATGTGGAAATGCTTTTTCTTGGCACTGTATATAATGCCTGATGATGCACATTTGCAGTTTGTTTTACCTGTACTAAATGTAACTTTTATCATCTCAGTACTGACAATTGTAAGCAGGGGCGTAACGATAGGGGTTGCAGGGGTTGCGATTGCAACCGGGCCCCATGCTCCAGGGGGCCCATGTGCTTCCCTTGTACACCTGGATAGGAGTGATGGCGGGGATGGCATTTAGACGTTTTACTTATTACATTTTAGTCCTAATGCAGGAGATTGGTTCCTCTATATGCTGCCTCCTCAGCCCCTCCTATCCAGTTTACTTGTCTTCTGCTGTTCCCAGGGTCCCGCTGCGGGACCGTAATAAAGGGACCCGTGATGGGAGTAAAGGGCCCCAGGATAAGCAAGAAGAGGGAAGGGCCCTGGCCAGGGATCAGGGGGGCCCTTCCTAATTTCTTGCACCCGGGCCCTGAAGGTTCTAGTTACGCCTCTGATTGTAAGTTTCCATTAGGCCATTGGACAAAACTGCATTGTGTGTAACTGTCAGTGTACTGTCAGAACCTACACAAACTGAACACTATGTAAGACAGATTTTTTGTTATTTCCTGCTACTGGCCAAACTGGCTTACAGAACACTTTTTTTTTCCACTCAGCAATGAACCTGAAGAGAGAAAGCAGACCTGAGCATAATTATGACATCTCCTTCTGTGCACACTACAACTCAACCTTAAAGCGGTTGTATACCCTCCAAAGGGATTTTTACCTACAGGTAAGCCTATAATAAGACTTACCTGTAGGTAAAATGAATATCTCCTAAACCTGTATAATTTAGGAGATATATCCCCTGCAAGCAGCTGTGATGTCACAGTGAAGGCCCGGCACATGCCAGAAAGACGGCCTCCCGCATGCCAGTCACAGTGCCGGAGCCACGTACCCGGAAGCAAGATCTGAGGGAAGATGTCCATTCCCTCAGTGGGACCGAGCAGCGCTGACGGATCTCCTCCAAGGTGAGTATTTCATAATGAGCTAGTATGCAGTGCATACCAGCTCATTATGCTGTTGCCTTGCAGGTTTTTTTTTCTGTTGCCTGGGTATACAACCGCTTTAACATGTTACTAAACTCAGTAGTGTTAAAATCGTTAATCTGCCCCCCCCCCACCCCACACAGTGCCCACATCTTATAAATCTCCTCTTTACATTAAAATACTGCCACTATATACCTTTTGGGATGATCTGTATACCACAGTTTCCTGATAACCTGCACAGTTTGTCCATAGCCGTGTGTTAGGAGGAGATTTCCACTACAGCCTGTATACACGCCCACATGTGTGATGTCAATATCATGTGACCTGAACAGTTCAACTGAAACAGGAAATGTTCTATCCAGCATAAGAGACCAAACGGAGCATGTGCAGGTTTACCACCCTGCTGTGTATTATATGGACTTGCCCAGATTGACAGTGCAGGAGGTAAATATCTATGCATACAAGATAAAACTTAGAGTAAAAGAATAAAAAGCCTTTTTTACACAATGATGAGGATTAACCCCTTACGTTCCACGGTGAATATAACAAGCATGTTATGCTGCACATACAGACTGTTTTTACTGTTGTGGGTTTAGTAACACTTTAAGACTGAACTCCAACATATAATATTGTCTAAATAAAAGAGGCATTTGTGAATGTAATTGAATCCTGGTGTGCTTTCTGTAATTTTTCCAGGTCTGTGCAGTAATCCAGTGTAAGACTTGGAATCAAAATTAAGGAATGAGAGATAGTGGGCTGCACGCCTCAGAAAAATAAAAATATTTTTAATACTCTTAATCATTTTTGGACGCTGCCTGAAAGCCCTTAGGGCAGTGTTCCCCAACCCTGTCCTCAAGGCCCACCAACAGGTCATGTTTTCAGGATTTCAATTATTTTGCACAGGTGATTTGATCAGTTTCACTGCCTTAGTAATTACCACAGCTGATTCATCTGAGGGAAATCCTGAAAACATGACCTGTTGGTGGGCCTTGAGGACTGGGTTGGGGAACACTGCCTTAGGGTGAACTCTTCTAACCAGTCCAGTGTAAAACTTCGCCTATGTGCAGGAGCTTCCTGTAATAAAGACCACTGACTGCATCTCTCTCTCCTTGTGCAGGGTGACTGGTCTGGTCTCCGCCCCTTCCTGTAGTTTTCTGCTGTCAGCCTGAAGTGGGTGGAGCCTGCTGGACATTTACCACAGCTCTACTCTGTGCATGGGCAATCTACAGCACAGCGATGGCGTTGCTGCTGCTTTTATACAGTAATATCTGGGTTTGCAAAGGCATTTGGTGCACACAAAATAGATTTTCTATCTGCATTTATCTGCGAGGAAGTGTAGCACAGCTGTGACTTACACTGAGCAATGCACATAAATAACTCTCTGATGTAAATGACACAGCTGTTCTGTTGCTGACATGCAACTATAACAATACACACAATAAAAATCAATAATATTGAGTCTGCTAATGTGCCTTTAAAAACTGCATAGGAAAAGTTGGGTCTCAACATACTGAGCAAGAAGAAAATGCGTTAAATGACTCGCAGAAAAAAAAGCCTTAATAACAACATCATCGGCCATGACAATAACTGTATTATTACCATGGCAACCACCAATCATTGAGGAGTGACATCATATTCATCGCTCCTCTTTGTGAAGTGGCCGCACAGCACTGGAGGATTCAGTAGCAATAACTGTTGCCATGGCAATACATCATTTTTTCTTCCTATTGTTTTTGATGTGATATGACCCTCTCTGCAAGAGACATGTAGGAGCGAGCGATGTGAGCTCGTCCAAGGACGTTTTATAAAATGTCTACTCCTCTAACAAAGCGTTTTGCTTAGGAATCATTTACGGATTACATAAATGTCTGTGAAAAGAATGAAATGCTGCTTCAAGAGCTGGGTGACGATGTACAGGTTATAGAGGTTATAAGAAGGTCATAGAACACAGGGGTATATCGCAGCTTCCTAACTGATTTTAATGGAGTCTTGTGCTTTAAAAACAAGACAGGAAACAATTTAATTATGGCTTAACCACTTTAGTTACGGAAGGTTTACCCCCCTTCATGACCAGGCCATGTTTTGCAATACGGCACTGACAACTGCACGTTCGTGCAAAGCTATACATAAATGAAACGTATGGAATTTTTTTCCCACAAACAGAGCTTTTTTTTGGTGGTATTTGATCCCCTCTGCGGTTTTTGTTTTTTGCACTATAAACAAAAAAAGGCTGACAATTTTGAAAAGAAAAACAATATTTTTTACTTTCTGCTATAAAACATACCCAGTAAAAAATGTAATTTATTCATCAATTTAGGCCAATATGTATTGTGCTACATATGTTTGGTAAAAAATACCAATAAGTGTGATTGGTTTGCGCAAAAGTTATAGCGTCTACATATTATGAGATCGATTTTTGGAATTTTGATTTATTTGTTTTTGCTAGTAATGGCAGGGACTTAGCGGGACTGCGATATTGCGGTGGACAAATCAGGCACCTAGAGGGGACTTTGGGGTACTCATGGGTATCTATGTATGTTGGGGGGTATCCCCCCCCCCCCCAGGCTGAATCCCTTTCCCCATCTCTCTCCTCTTTTCCTTCTGGCTTCCCCTCAACCGTATCCCTTTATCCCTTTCCAATTGTACATGAGGGAGTTTGTAACATAATTTGTGAAATGAAAATTTCTCTATAATGCATATATTGATAATTTGTCATTCTATTTAGATGGTATTAAGATCCCTTTCACACAAAGGCGTTTTTCAGGTGCTTTTGCGCAAAAAATAGCGCCTAAAAAGCACCTGGAAAATGCCCCCCAATACACCCTAGTGTGAAAGCCAGAGTGCTTTCACACTGGGGCGGTGCACTTGTGGGATGGAAAAAAAGTCCTGCAAGCAGCATCTTTACAGCGGTGTGGGAGCGGTCTATTCACTGCTCCTATACCACCCCTGCCCATTGAAAAGAATGGGGCAGCGCTCCCGAAACGTCTGAACACCGCTTCGGGAGCGCTGCAAACTGGCACTTTTAACCCCTGTTTAACCCCTTGTGGGGAAGTTAAAAGCGCACCGCCGCCACCCGAATAGCGGCGTTTTACCGCTAATGCTCGGGCGGCTCCGGTGTGAAAGGAGCCTTATAGAAAGTCTATATTGGTAGCTCCTGACGAAGAGGACTATGTCTAAGAAGCGTGTTGAGCTGTAAAGACTACTATATGCAAACTTATTGCAGTAATGAGATTGACTGGTTTTAGGAATTTGTATTTTACTATGTTGTTTTTTTGTAATGTAAATTGAAGATGAAAATGTTTTAGCAAAAAGTCTTGAATAAATGTTATATTTTATAAAAACACGCTGTGCCTTTAAAGTCCCATAACTGTGCAATAGCGCAATTTTCGATAAAACAGGCACCTGACACTTTTTGGTGATCAGTGCTAAAAAATATGCACTGGGGTTAACATCAGGGACGATCAAAGGGTTAAATGTGTTCCTAGGGAGTGCTTGCTAACTGTGCGGGGGTGCTTGTAACTGTGGGAAGACAGAGATCCGTATTTCTGCTTAGCAGAAACACAAGATCACTGCCTTCCCTTGTCACAAAACGGTGATCTGCCTTATTTACATAGGCAGATTGCCGCTCTGCCTTGAATGATTGGCGGGTCCCTGCGGACGCGATGACCCCCTGATCCAATCCCAGCAGGAGCGGGTCACCAGCGGTGCGCATGCACGCCCCAGACCCGAAAGTGCAGAATCGCATACAGGGGTGTGATTCTGCGCAGAGGAGCCATCACCCCGCAATAAATGTACGTGGGGTGGTCGGCAAGAGGTCAAATGGAGAGGAATATGTCATACCGGCTATATCCGAGTCATGTAGGTGGAACAGGTTCTCTTAAGGGGCCAGTAAATACAATTACTGGTATTAACCCCTTCATGACCAGGGTAAAAAAAAATCTTAACGCCCAAGCAAAATTTGCAACTTTGACATTTGTTAGTAAAACTGTACATATCGCAACTACTTAGTGTATCCAGATGGAGTATACCTTGTTTTTTCAGGAGACATTGGGTTTGCATTTGGTGGGAAACATAGTGGGTAGCTCCTGATTTTTTCTTATTATCAAAAGAAAACTGCTACAAAATAGTAAAAGAAAAAACTTTTACATGTTTAACTTTCTAAAATTTAGCTGAATATTTTCCTGTCAATACCATGTACCACCACCAACAGCATGCATGCATTTGATAGAAAGGAGCATTTGGGGCCTCAAAATTGTTTATCGGGGGGATTTTATGTTATTGAATGTAACTATTGTTTTGCAAAAAAATACATATTTTTTTTGCTTAACTTTTTTTTTCACCACATAGGGGACAAAAAGTAGTCCCTTATGTGATGATTTTTAAGTGACATGTTCTCTTTCATAAGACATGCGGGGTCTAAAAAATCCTGCAGGTCTTTCCGGGCTTCAATGAATGTATAGCAATGCAGATCGCATTGCTATACATCCCTTCCCGCTAGCCAGGAACACAGAGGCTGACCCGGAAGTGACATAATAGACGTTGCTTTCTGGGTAACAGTAAGAAGAGGCAGGGGGCATGGGGGGGCAGGGGCACTCGTACTGGGGGATGAATCCTCCCCGTGGTGTAATTGTTTTCTTACAGCAGGAACCCCCTCCGTCAGGATACACTGATCAGCACCGCAGCCAGTTGGTTAATGGTGGTAATTATCCAGATCTGGTATTTACGTGGGGCCCGTGGCACCAATGACAAGCAATAATTCTAAGCTGCCATAACTGTGACCAGTTAGTAATGTCCCCTACATTAAAGCTGGCCACAAACAGTTAGATTTCCATTTATAGGTTGTGGGCGCATAGCTAGCGGGGATCAGCTTTCCGGAGGAACAGAGTCAGCCTGCAGGCAATTTTCCTTAAAATCTGGCAGCTTGCCAAGTTTATTAATAAAATAAGATTTTCAGGTAAAACAAAATAAAATATAAAAATAAGTCCTATTGTTATAAACTAAACAATATCGTTTCCTCACTATAAGGTGGGGGGCTGGACCTGACACCCACAAAACATAAGCAAAAAGGCAAACCTTATCTTTCAAAGTCCAAACAGCACACAGAGCTCCCTCAGATCCCTCTCTCTGAATTTCAGGCTAGAGCTCCAGTGAGTTCTCTTCCTGGTCATTAAATGCAGCTGAAGAGGGGTTTGGGTGGACCAGAAACTCCGGGCTGGAACCAGCGCTGCCATGGTGGCTGGCAAAACCCGGGTCAGACTCTCACTAGTACACCCCAAGTGCACATATGTAAGGCGACAAATATCGCCCATCCATTATCACGCCTTGCCTAACATCACAATGTACATAGAAATATTATTCATTACCCATTATTGAGTCAGCTAATTGTGTTCAAAAACTTGTTGGACTTGTTCACTCACACAAGCGGCTGGGGGGCTGATAAAAACAGGTGGTTAAGCCACCCCCCGACCGTCTACCTTAAAGAGATCATGCAGTAGCTCAGGGTTGTACACATGCTAAGGAAAAAATGATTCCCCTCGTCACATTCGGCAGACAAAACCACAAAACCACCACTGAACGCAACCCATTTAAGTGAATAGGGCCACACTGCAACTGTAAGGTAAATAAAATCCCCATTTGGCTGTCAAAAGAAAAGGGTACTCAGCAGGTGGCAGTATTAAGCCCTGAATGCTTGACAACCATTGGTCTACCGCCCTCTGAAAAGCGATCCACTACAGAGTCCGCAAGGACTGCTACCCAAATGCCCTTAAAATTTCACCCAGACATGTTATTTGAGAGAGAAGGGGTGGTTGAGAGAGAGAGGGGGGATTGCGCCTCCCGCTCATCCATGTCCTCCAGGCCTCACTGCTGATGCTGGAGGAGAGAGAAGGTTGGAGGAGATGGAGTCCAGGTTTTGAGACTCTGGGGATGCTTCAAGGAGGCTGTGAAGGTCTTCTCTCTCCTGGGCTCCCAGCTGCCCTCGGTGTTCACCTTCCAAGCGGGCATGGCCTACTTCTGTGGGGCCGCCCACTCACCATGTTGGGGCAGAGGCCTGCACCACGCTCCCACCGCCACCCACCTGACATTACAGGCACTTGGGCATGCGCACCCACCCAGGATCAGCCCTGCAATCAGGATATTACGCGGCACTTGCGGGTGTCAGGGAGCCGGGATGTCTGAATCTTTATTTAAAGCCGTATTATACCCAAAACCAAAAATGTAATATATTGCAGCCTACCAATCATTAAATATGGTGGCTGTATTCATGTTACAGTGCCCCCACTCTGGATGAAGGAGCACAGGGGGCACCTTTGGAGAATAGCATTGTCAGTCTGGGGGGAGGGGAGTGTTAAATTGATGCCAAACACCAGCTCACTGCAGTTACAGAAACATTTTTTTCTTCTTTTGGGATAAAGGTTGTACAACAAATAAAAGATGATCATTGTAAGCACCCCTGTCAGTGGTAAATAAGTCTCAACACCCTTAACTGATATATGTGCAGGAGAGTTATTCTGTTGAAAAACAACAGATTTGCTGGCAGGATCACCAGGTGAAAATAAAAGAAAGAAAACGAATGCAGCCATCACATCTAGGAATTGGTAAGCTGCAATATGTTTGCTTTTGGGTTTAATATGACTTTAAACAGTGCCTATGGATAAAGGTGATATACTGTGGTTCAATAAGAACACAGGAATAAAAAAGTGTTTTTAATTATTTATAGCTAGGCCACATCTAGGGTAAGGTCACATCTGGAGTATTCCATACAGTTCTGGTCACCAATCCTCAGAAGGAATGTGCTGGATCTGGAGAGAGTCCAGAGAAGGGCAACAAAATGAATACAGGGATTCGACGACCTCAATTACAAGGAACAACTCCAAGCACTAAATGTGTTCTCTCTGGAGAAAAGACACCTGAGAGGTGACAAATGACTCAATGGTGATCCCAGCATAGGAATAAAACTATTCAGTCTCAGGGAGTGTAAGAGGACACGGGGCCATACAATGAGATTGGAGGAGAAGCCGTTAACCTTAAAGTGGTTGTCAACTCTTGACAACCACTTTAACCTACAGGTAAGCCTATAATAAGGCGTACCTGTAGGTACCCTGCATATCTCCTAAATCTGCACGGTTCAGGAAATATACAGTGTAGACGCATGTGTCGACGTCATCTGCACATGCACAGTGAAGAAACAGCCCGACTGCTGTTAGCCGTAAATGACGGCTCCCACGCTGCTCCGGCAAATCACAATGCTGGAGTCCATGCTGTGATTGGCCAGAGCCTGCGATCCCGGAAGAAGACACACTCAACATGATGCCGGTCACTGCGGAGCTCGAGGACCACTGCAATAGCGTCGATCTAAGGTAAGTATTTCATAATGAGCTAGTATGCGACGCATACTAGCTCATTATGCCTTTGTCTTGCAGGTAATTTTTTTTTATCCCTTGACAACCACTTTAAAGAGAAAGTCTGCTGCCCCTTTACAAATTAAGTCAGCAGCTACTCATACAGTAGGACAACTTTAGGACACTTACCTGTCCTGGAGTCCAGCGATGTCGGCACCACCCACGGATCTTTGCCAACTTAGCTGCCAGCGAGGGTAAGGGAACCCAGATGTGTAACCGTTCGGTTTCACGGCCGGGTCCCTACTGCGCATATGCGGACCTCCACTGTGCTCTCTCATTGGTGGCGGTGGAGGAGGAGGGAGCCTGGCTGCTGACGGCCGTGGCCGTCGGTCCCCGATCCCGGGTGTGTGGAAAAGGATAAAGACAGGTGTCCTCTTCCCCCTCCCCCTGAAAGGTGCCAAATGTGACACCTGAGGGGGGGGGGAGGATTCCACACAGCGGAAGTTCCACTTTTGGGTGGAACTCTGCTTTAAGCTGCATAGAGGGGTTTTTCAATGTCAGAGTGGTAAGGATGTGGAACTCTCTTCCATAATCGGTGGTGTCAGAGAGGAGTATTGATAGTTTTAAAAGACTCTTGGACGTTCATCTTAGTGAACACAACATACAAGGATAATGGAAATGATTGTGTGCATAGACACGCATGCTCCTACACAGGTTGAACTGAATGGACTTTTGTATTTATCCAACCTTACCTACTATGTAACCATGTAAAGTAGAACTTTACCCATAACAACTTGATAAAAAAATAACATTCTTTAGCAAGGAATATACAGTATCTCACAAAAGTGAGTAAACCCCTCACATTTTTTGTAAATATTTTATTCTATCTTTTCATGTGACAACACTGAAGAAATGACACTTTGCTACAATGTAAAGTAGTGAGTGTACAGCTTGTACAGTTGTATGCAAAAGTTTAGGAACCCCTGACAATTTCCATGATTGTCATTTATAAATATTTGGGTGTTTGGATCAGCAATTTCATTTTGATCGATCAGATAACTGAAGGACAGTAATATTTCAGTAGTGAAATGAGGTTTTTTGGATTAACAGAAAATGTGCAAAATGCATCATAATGAAGTTAGACAGGTGCATAAATGTGATACTAAATACTTAGCACTGATTAATTGGAGCACACAATTGGTTTGGTGAGCTCATTAAGCCTTGAACTTCATAGACAGGTTCATCCAATCATGAGAAAAGGTATTTAAGGTGGCTAATTGCAAGTTGTTGTTCTCTTTGACTCTCCTCTGAGGAGTGGCAACATGGGGGGCCTCAAAACAACTCTCAAATGACCTGAAAACAAAGATTGTTCTACATTATAGTTTAGGGGAAGGCTACAAAAAGTTATCGCAGAGATATAAGCTGTCAGTGTCCACTGTGTTAGAGACCTTGCGCTCCTCCACCTTCAGTTTGAGGATGGCCAACAGTTGATTAATAGGGTTTAGGTCTGGAGACATGCTTTGCCAGTCCATCACCTTTACCCTCAGCTTCTTTAGCAAAGCAGTGGTCGTCTTGGAGGTGTGTTTGGGGTCGTTATGTTGAAATACTGCCCTGCTGCCCAGTCTCTGAAGGGAGTGCTTCAGTATGTCACAGTACATGTTGGCATTGATGGTTCCCTCAATGAACTGTAGCTCCCCAGTGGCAGCAGCACTCATGCAGTCCCAGACCATGACACTCCCACCACCATGCTTGACTGTAGGCAAGACACACTTGTCTTTGTACTCCTCACCTGGTTGCCACCACACACGCTTGACACCATCTGAACCAAATAAGTTTATCTTGGTCTCATCAGACCACAGGACATGGTTCCAGTAATCCATGCCCTTAGTCTGCTTGTCTTCAGCAAACTGTTTGTGGGCTTTTTTGTGCATCATCTTTAGAAGTGGCTTCCTTCTGGGATGACAGCCATGGAGACCAATTTGATGCAGTGTGCGGCATATGGTCTGAGCACCGACAGGCTGACCCCCCCGCCCCCCACCTGCACTCAACTTCTTTGGTCGACCATGGCAAAGCCTGTTCTGAGTGGAACCTGTCCTGTTAAACCACTGTATGGTCTTGGCCACCGTGCTGCAGCTCAGTTTCAGGGTCTTGGCGATTTTCTTAAAGCCTAGGCCATCTTTAGGTAGAGCAACAATTTGGTCGTTCGACAAACGGGACGTTCTACTGTTTGTTTGATCCCCCTGAACCAACCAAATTGCAATGCGGCACTGAACAATGCATTGCAAGCACTGATTGGCTGAAGCAGTGAAAATGAGAGCACAGAGCACTGTCAGAGGCATGATTGGACACTGTCATCACGACTTTATCTAATCATGGCTCATTCACGCCACACAGTATAAAAGTATTCTTTCAAAGGCAGCCATTTTCAGTGTGATTTTGGCTGGAGAGAGATAGAACAGGGCTCTGTTCAGTACTATTAGTGTGCTATACTGTGCTATTGTGCTTCAATTGCCAGTGTAGAATATTAGTTTAGTGTCAGTCTAGGGATAGTGTGAGTGTAGTGAGGAGGACCATTGAGCTTTGCATAATGTGCAGCTAGGGTAGAGACAGCTCAGATAGTTTCACTGTAGTGTAGTGAGACCATGTCATTCATTCATACACACATTAGTGTATATGTAGAGTAGGGACAGCTCATATCGTTTCAGTGTAGTGAGACCGTGTCAGTAATCTTTACAGTAGTGCAGCCTTTCTCAACCTTTTCAACATGAAGGAGCCCTTGAAATAGTTCTCCGGTCTCGGGGGAACCCCTGCTAAAAATGAGAAATCTACAACTCATGATACATTAGTGTGATGGTCAGGGGGAAGAATGCTCCTTACACTTGTGGTCATTGTGAAACATAACCCCTTTACAGATAGCTAAAAAGATCAATGGTGTCAGTGGGAATTTATCTGAGAGGCAGAAATTGCTCATTGCGCAAGGAACCCCTAGCAACCTCTGGAGGAGCCCTAGGGCTCCACGGAACCTTGGTTGAGAATCACTGCATTATTGTATAGCTAGAGTAGAGATAACTCTGATAGTTTCAGTGTAGTGTAGTAAGACAGTGTCAGTAATCTTTACATTAGTGTATAGCTAGAGTAGGGACAGTTCAGATAGCGTCAGTGTAGTGATGGTTGAACACCGTCTATTTGATTGCGTTACTACAAGATTAACGCCATTTACTTCTGTGTGCGTTACTGCCAATTTAACGCCATTTACTTCTGTGTGCGTTACTGCCAGTTCAACTCCATATAGTACTGTGTGCGTTACTGCCAGTTTTATGACATTTACTTCTGTGTGCGTTAGTGCCAGTTTAACGCCATATAGTTCTAAGTGCGTTACTGCCAGTCTAACACCATATAGTTCTAAGTGTGTTACTGCCAGTTTAACACCATTTACTTCTGTGTGAGTTACTGCCAGTTTAACGCCATATAGTTCTAACTGCATTACTGCCAGTTTAATGTCATGTAGTTCTAACTGCGTTACTGCCAGTTTAATGCCATACAGTTCTGTGTGCGTTACTGCAAGTTTATCGCCATTTACTTCTGTGTGTGTTACTGCCAGTTTAACGCCATATAGTTTTGTGCGTCACTGTACATTTGGCACATTATATTGTAGTATATTATAGTGTATCCGTGGAGCTGGTCTGTGTAGTGTCAGTACTCAAATTAAGTGCACCAAGCACCACCATACATTGATTAAAGTGCATCTACATACAGATTTGCTAATAAGCACCGCCCCTTCCCTTTGAATAATGTCAATTCCCTTGGCACTGTAAGGGGGCCAGCAACAAATGTGTCCACTGGCAAAGGTGGACGTGGTGGTCAGTCCTCAGACAGGGCATCATTTCCTCTGTTTAGTGAGTTTGCCCGTGCTATCCAGCCACAGCATGCAGAGGAGGTGGTGGACTGGCTTACTAAACCTTCCTCATCCTCATCATCCTCTGTCACGCAAGCAGAGACAAGTTTGCAGTCCCCTGCAGTTGCCAGAGTGGATAAACCTGCCTCCTTTTCCACATCCATTCTTGCCATAGCCCCAACATCAGCCATGAAGGAAGAGTCAGCTGAGTTATTTGACCCCAGCGTCAGCCTCTTGCTTCTTGATGATGCCCAGCCATTACTGGATTCAGATGTTGGTTCTGAGGTTGATGATGACAGGAACATGAGCCCAGAGAGAGGGGAGAACACTGCTAGACAAATTGGCATTCATGTTCCCCCAGCCGCAGCCTATTGCCAAGTTATCTCCAGTGGTAATGATGATGGAAGAGATGGAGATGATGATGAGGTCACTGATGCGACTTGGGTGCCAGATAGAGCAGAGGAGGAAACTGAAGGTGAGGTGGCACAACGCCAAGGAGGCCGACATAAAGAAAGAGTAGAAAACAGACACCCTATTCCATCATATTCTGCAGCTGTTCTCTCCCAGCCCACTCCCCAAAGCTCAGCTTGCTGGGCCTTTTTCAGCACATCTGCAGCAGATCAGGCACATCAAACGTGGTAAAAACACAAGCCATTTGGGTACCACATGCTTAACAAGGCATTTAATGTCCAACCACTCAGCCCATTGGCAAGAGCACCTAAAAGCCACACAAAAGGGGCACAAATCTGCCCCTCCTCCTCCTTACCCACTTCAGTCTGCCCCTGCTATACTGAGTCATTACCTCTCAGCAGCCTTCACTTACAGGGATGATGGTATAGCACAGGGTGTCCCAGGTCCTAGCAGCACATCTGCCAACGGCACACCACCAGCTGTAGACTGTAGCCGGCAAATTTCTCTGCCCCATCTGCTGCAGTGGAAAAAAAAATACAGTCCATGCCACCCACGTGCCTAGCATCTAAATGCAAGCTTTTCAATGCTGTTGGCTCTCCAAATTTTGCCTTTCAGCCTGGTGGATTCTGCCCCGTGAATTCACACAATGTGCTGTACCATGATGGCAGGTTCCCAGTCGCTACTACTTTTCATGTTAAGCCGTTCCATCTCTCTGGCAATTTCACAGGCTTTGAAAAAGAGGAAGACACGAGTCAATCTGTAAGCAATGGCTTTCCAACCCCAGGACCCTTGGGAGTAGTATGTGGCTGGGAGGAGGAAGTTCCAGATGCTGTCATCCTGAGTGACCCAGAGGAGTCTGCTTCTCAAGCCTTGGCAAATTTGAGGTGCATGGGCAACCTCATGCTTCAAAGCCTGTGAAAGAACCCAAGAATATTTGGCATAAAGGAGAATGACTATTACTGGTTGGCAACCCTCCTTGACCACTGTTATAAGGGGAAGGTCTCAGAACTCACCCGTCCCCACAGAGAGTGTAGAAGATATAATCACTTGAGGACACATTGAAAAGTATTTTATTGAACGTTTTTCCTGACTTCAGTAGGTTACAGTGTTATGAAAAACGTTCTATTGAGTCTTCTGTTGTTCAAGAGAGGAGGGTTGGAGAAGGCGTCTGCTTCAGTGAGGCATTTCGTAATTTTTTTAGTCCTCGCCGCCCAGGCCTGTCAGCTTCCACATCCCATTGGCAGCGTCTGCATCACATGGTGGGTGATTACCTCGGGGCCAAAACAGAGATGGAGAGCTCTCCAGCTGACGATCCACTGGCTTACTGGGTCATGAGAATAGACCACTGGTCAGAACTTGCCCAGTATGCTGAGTTGTTGGGCTGCCCTGTGCTTTCAGAATGGGCATTCAGTGCTGCAGGAGGTTTTGTGACTGATCATAGAACATGTTTGTCCACAGACCCCGTGGACCGTTTGACTTTCATAAAAATTAATCAGTCATGGATTACCAGCTATGAAGCCCCTGATGCCGATGTCACCGATTGAGTTTTTTTGAGATGTGGACTCTCTGCAGAACTTTGAGGCTGGACCAGGCTGGCTCCCTCTTACCCTCCTCTCCCTCTACAGTTGTCATTAGGTAACCAGGACCTAATCTTTTTTGAGGAGCTGCCTTCATTCAACATACATCAAACTTTTTTACCTATTCTAACACACTAGCGCCGTAGCTCCCACTCCAAATCCCTCCTTCTTCGTGGCTGCCTAGCTTTGTGGGTGTTCAATAATTTCATGAGGAACAATGTTTTTGGTATAGGTTTAATGGGCACAATTAACACCCAAAGACCATTTTTTCCGCACCTGTTTGACAGGTGGATATCATTGCAATTTTTTTGGCCTTCATCAAGAGCACCTCTATAGGGTTACCGTGGGAAGGCGCCACCAACACCCAAAGACCAATTTTTCTGCATCTGTTTGACAGGTGCATATCATTGCAATTTTTTTTACAGAAAGGCCAAATTTTGCCTTCATGAAGAGCACCTCTATAGGGTTATATGGTGTGAAGGCACCACCGACACCCAAAGCCCAATTTTTACTCACCCGTTACTTCTATCTAAAGTCAAAGTGACACCAGAATTTATCCAAAAAATCTCTAATCTTGTACCCAGTGCACTACATTGTGGCCTCATCATACACGCTGGCTCCCCAGCTGTTGCTGAGCAAAATAAAGGCACCTTGCAGGGAAAACTTCTTTTTTTTTTTGCTTTATAACTGCAATTATTGCTGCAGCAGATTCTAGACATGATACAGATCTGCCACATTACAGGTAGACTATGGGGACCCTCCCAGGCACTATATTGGTGGGAATTTTTCATTTTTATGCTTTCACTTCAAAAATCAAAAAAAACACTGCTTATTTAACCACTTCAATACCGGGCACTTAGAACACTTCCTGCCCAGACCAATTTTCAGCTTTCAGTGCTGTTGCGATTTGAATGAGAATTGCGCGGTCGTGCGATGCTGCACCCAAACAAAATTTTTATCATTTTGTTCCCACAAATAGAGCTTTCTTTTGGTGGTATTTGATCGCCTCTGCGTCATTTCTGATCGCCACTATAAACAAAAAAAGACCGAAAATTTGGAAAAAAAAAATTTTTTTCTTTGTTTCTGTCACAAAAAATTGTATAAAGTACATTTTCTCCTTCACTGACGGGCACTGATGTGGCTACACTGACGGGCACTGATGAGGCTACACTGACGGGCACTGATGAGGCAGTACAGATTGGCACTGATGAGGTGGCACTGATAAGGTTGCACTGATGATGGGGCACATATACAGCACTGATGGGTGGCACTGACAAGCAACACTGACGGGCACTGATACGTGGCACTGATATGCGGCACTGATGGACACTCATAGGCGGCACTGATAAGTGGCACTGGGCACTGATGGGCACTGATAGGTGGCACTTTTAGGTGGCACAGGTGGGCACTTTTAGGTGGCACAGGTGGGCACTTTTAGGTGGCACAGGTGGGCACTGATAGGTGACACAGGTGGGCACAGGTGGGCACTTATAGGTGGCAGTGGTGGGCACAGATGCAACAAGCACTGTTAGGGATGGCACTGGCAGGCATCATACACGGGCACATTGCCATCCCTACAGTGCACAATAATGCCCTTACCTGGTGGTCTAGTGGGGGCTCCCTGGTGGTCCTGGGCGGATTCAGTGGTCCTTCCCTGGTGGTCCTAGGCGGCCTCTGTGTGATGTCCGGGGAGGGGGGGCTCCCTGGGGGTCTTGATCCGGCTCCCTGGTGGTCCAGTGGGGTGATCCTGAGGGTGGCTGCGCTGATAAACGTTCAGCGCAGCCCCCCCCCGTCAGGAGAGCAGCCGATCGGCTCTCCACTGCTCAGGTCTGCAGACCTGAGCAGAGGAAAAGCCGATCAACGGCTCTTCCTATTTACACTGTGATCAGCCGTGATTGGTCACGGCTGATCACATGGTAAAAGGCTTCGGATCGAAGCCTTTTACCTCGGTCGGTAATGCGGTGGGTCAGCCTGACCCACGGCACCACCGATCGCCGCGATGCGCGCCCCCAGGGATTCAATAGACGTCCAGTCAGGATAATGAACCCCCTGCCCGGACGTCATTTGTCAATGCGCCGGGCGGGAAGTGGTTAAAAATGACTTTTTTTGCACACTTTTTCATTGATACATGTCCCCCAGGGCAGGACCCGGACCCCTATAACCATTGTATGCACAATTACTTGAAGTTCGGGGCTGATTGGCATTAATGGGGTTCCTTATTTGCATCCGAACTTTTGCGGTGTGCAAAAGTTCTGGTGGGAACTGAACAGGGGTCCGTTCGGCCCATCCCAATAGACATTAATGGCTGTGTGTTGAGTTATTTTGAGGGGACAGCAAATTTACACTGTTATACAAGCTGTACACTCACTACTTTACATTGTAATAAAGTGTCATTTCTTCAGTGCTGTCACATGAAAAGATAGAATAAAATATTTACAAAAATGTGAGGGGTGTACTCACTTTTGTCAGATACTGTACATTCCATATTAATAATTATGCTACCAAAATGAGTGTGTGCTGTAAATTGCCTCCTGTTTCTTCTTGTTGGAGGCTATCATTTTGCTGAAACCCAGAAACCCTAAACAGCAGTAAATCTTTAGGCTGTTAGCAGATTGGCCTCTACATTTTAGGCACAGTGCCAAAAAAAAGAGAGCAACTAAGCATGTGCGAAGCAGGAAGAGACTGTGTATTACTTGTTTTTAAACAGTACAGACACTCATTTTTATTTTTTACATCGCTATACCTGCAAAATGGGCCAGCCTGAAGTGATCTAGCAGGACTTAATTTTCTGACTAAAGTTCCATTCTAAAGAAATCTTCAAAAGATGTAATATTCTACTGTGGAAAAATTGGCATTTTGTAAAACTGCCCAATAGTCTCAGGCATCGATGACATTTTTGACCACTTCTCCATGCAGAATTTCTTGAGTTGTGAAATCTTTGTGAGTTTCCTTGCATGCATTGACTGTTTCAAAATATCCCTACAGATTTCAATGAGAAAAAAAAAACAGGGCTTTGACTAGGGCAGTCCATAACTCTTTTTTTTTTTTGAGCCATTCCTTGAAGGATCTACTTCGGTTCATTATCATGTGGAACGATTTCCCATTCAAATTCAACTTTGTGACAGATGGCAGAGCATGTACTTGACTCAATGACTGTGAGCTGTCCATACCCTGGAGCAGCAAATCAACCTTAAACCATAGCATTTCCACCACCATGCTTCACAGTTGGTATTAGGTTTTTCTCCTGGAATACTATCTTCGGTTTGCAGAAAACATGTATTGTGTTAATGTGACCAAACAACTCGGTCAGACATAAGAATACAGCTAGTCCAGGTGATGCAATCAAAGTTAAAAATCTATTTACCTGCAGTACATATGTTTTTGTTGCAGGAGTTCTAAACATGGGATTTTCAGTGCTGAAAACATGTAAATATAATCAATTGAGGCAAAATGACCTTGACTTCTAACCTATGATCGGTGCTGAATTTTACATCATGATCTCCTAGGTACATCTGAATGATAATGTTCCTTTTATACAGGCTCTGCTCCATAGGCGATTATTTTAGTAAAAGCTAATTTGGGAGCGGAAGGTTTTATATCCCTATTTACTTTGTCACTATATAGTTCACAAAACAAGAGATAGGAAGGATGGTTACATTTTCCCTGAACTATATGCCCCCGTTCACACCGGTGCGATTTGTCATGCGATTTGACAGTTCCGATCACATGACAAGTCGCACCCCATTGTCTGCAATGGAGCCTTTCAAATTGCCGCAACTCATGTCGCAGCAACTTTGAAAAAGATTGCTGCATTACTTTTTGCCAATTACATTGCAACTGGCATAGACTTTTGTATGAAGTTGCAAGCCGCAATAAAATCGGCAGTGCAAATCGGCAGTGCAAATCGCACTGATGTGTGGCTTTGAAATTGCACTGAAGTAGAGAGATTTCAAAGCCGCACTGGTATGAATGGGGGCTCAGGTTTTATGTACATGGAAATTTATAGACAATTTATATGCCTAGTGTAAATTTCCCTGGGCATTCCCATGCCCGGGGTGCTGTAGGTGCTGCATTCAGCCTGCCATACAAGTAAATGACTGTACATGGCTGTACTCTTGTAAATGCTTCTTTGCATTGCCGTTTACCTACATAGCTGTGTCTGATGTATTGCCCAAACTCAAAACTTTGAGTGTCAATAACAAAGAGCTGCCTTGCTAACCAATGGTAAGGCACAAGTAAACAGATCAATATAAATCTTTACAGCTATCTCACTATAAAGCTACAGGATATATTGTATAAGACATAATTGTCAGCAGGAACAATCCATAGTTCCCAATAAAAAGCTGAGAACCCAGATATTATTTTGCCTGTGGAATGGATCTTTTTCTTACAAAAGGTTTGGTCTTTGTGTTGGCATGGTTCTTGTTCTCACCTTTTCAACCAAAGTTATTTATAGTTTAAATCACCACTTCAAAAACTATGACTCATCTAATCAATAATTCCGAGCATGCTGTCCTGTGTTCTTTTTTACATGTGAACCAATTCTTTTTAAGGCATGGGGCAATACTGCCATCTGCTGTCCAAGACAGGTTTAGCATACTGTATACTGGGGTACCAAACTAAATAAGAGAATCATAATAAATCGCTCTAATGTTTGATTTGTTCCAGAATCATACCTATGCCTTCTTCGTGTGATTAAAGAGATAATATCAGAGCAGATGTTATTTTTTATGAAGTTAGTAAATTATCTGTTTTAACAGCAATGCTTTACTTTTTTTAATAAAGGATGACAGTTGAGAGCTGCAGAACATATCCCCAGCTAATCTACAAATTGCAAATGATACAAAATAGCTTGCAGAAAGTAAGTGGTAGATCTATTGTTAGGGTTGTAGTTTTACATCCGTGATGAAAATCTATTCTCCATTGCATGGGCGTCCGCAGGTAGGGGAAAGGGGGGGCGATTGCCCCCCTGGAATCTGGGGTTCCCCACTAGATCCTTATTGTCTTAGCCATGTATGCGGTTTCTGACAGTCTCTTGGGCAATGTTTGCAGTTTCTGATTATCTCTTGTGCTATGTCCGCAGTCTCTAACCGTCTCCTGTAGTATGTCTGCAGTCTCTGACCGTCTCCTGTACTATGTCTGCAGTCTCTGACCATCTCCTGTACCATGTCTGCAGTCTCTGACCGTCTCCTGTCCCATGTCTGCAGTCTCTGACCGTCTCCTGTATCATGTCTGCAGTCTCTGATCATCTCCTGTGCCATGTCCGCAGTCTCTGACCATCTCCTGTATCATGTCTGCAGTCTCTGATGTCTCCTGTACTATGTCTGCAGTCTCTGACCATCTCTTGTATCATGTCTGCAGTGTCTGACCATCTCTTGTACCATGTCTGCAGTCTCTGACCGTCTCTTGTATCATGTCTGTAGTCTCTGACCATGTCCTGTACCATGTCTGCAGTCTCTGACCGTCTTCTATACAATGTCTGCAGTCTCTGACCATCTCCTGTACCATGTCTGCAGTCTCTGACCGTCTTCTGTACAATGTCTGCAGTCTCTGACCGTCTCCTGTACCATGTCTGCAGTCTCTGACCGTTTCCTGTACAATGACTGCGGTCTCTGACCGTGATAATGTGATAATGACATTGTCAAAAAGGGGCAGAGCATGGGTGACCTTAAAATGATGCCCCGCCTGAAAAAACTTCTGCGGACGCCCATGCTCCATTGAAAATATCTTCATAACAAGAGTAAAGAAAGTGGAGGGGTTGACCGTAGCAAACAAATTCTACCAGTTTTCTTTCCCAGGTCAAGCAACAATGAATTCAATTCTGTTGTGGATAGGGTAAGGGAGGGTTATAAACCCTGTCCATTTTTTAAAAAAAAATTTGCCATCTCTGTAAATTTCCCTTCACTTCTGGCCCCAACAGGAAGTGACGGTGGTCCATAGTGAATAATGGCTAGTTTAACACAGATCCTAGCCAAATGGATAATGCTAGTTAAATGATGATATATTGGTGGCATGCTAGATCTGGATTTTGGTTGGTATTTAGATCTGTTGACATATTATTTCTAAGTTAAGAGGCTGCTCCCTAAGATCAGATGGGTCTAAAGAAGAGATCCCCTGATTGAGAGTTGTAGTCTGGTAGAGTGAAGGCAGACACATATTTAGGTGTCCAGTTCAATTTGTCCTATCACAAGAGTAAATAGAGCAGCCAATGTTTTATCAGCTGATCCCCTTCAGAAGACCCTGGGGATGCACCAATATCAGTTTTTTTAAGACCAAGTATGAGTACCAGGGGCGTAACTACAGGGGTGGCAGGGGTTACAATTGCAACTGGGCCCCGTGATCCAGGGAGCCCGTGTGCCTCCCTTGTACACCTGGATAGGAATGGATGGCGAGGGCGGCATTTAGAGGAATCTCCTCCATTTTCCTCCTAATGGTTCCTCTATATGCTGCCCCTACCACCACTCCTGTCCAGTTTACTTGTCTTCTGCTGTTCCCAGGGTCCCTGTGTGCTTCCCTGGTCCCCCCACAGAGCTGCTGTCTTCCTCCCTCCACTCTCCTGCCAGCTGCTGTAGATGTGTCATGATGGAGAGATGGGAACAGGTTGGTAAATTTGTCATTTACCAGCTCCTTCCTTTTCTGAATGGACAGAGTCAGTGATTCGTACCAGCTGATTCACTCATAAGTGAAGCATAGTAAACTGTTTTTACTATATTTCAGTTTCTGAATGAAAGGGAGGCTTGGTACACAACTATTCATTTATTCGGTGGGACCGTAATAAAGAGACACGCAACAGGAGTAAATAATTCATAATTTCTTGCACCAGAGCCCTGAAGGTTCTAGTTACGTCTCTGTCGAGTACCGATATTTTTTTCTTAAGTACTCGCCGATACCAATTACCGATACCTATTATTAGTGCCATGTGACACATTATTAAATGAGCTAATATACTAAACTATTACTAAATACATTTTATGTGGTTCTGTTCTGTTAATTTTATTATTAAATTATAATTATATTATATATTGCATTTTGAACCGCACCCGATTCACATGACATGTGAACCAAACTGGCTTTCTATGGAGCCAGTTCACATATGAGCATGCTGGCTGCAGTACGATTTTTAGGGTGAGCCCAGGCTCACATTAGTGCGATCTCAGAGATTGCATTTGATTCGCACCCACACCAGAGGTGCCGATCACATGCGATCTCTGAGCAGTGCGAGTTCAGCCATGGCTGAACTCGCATTAGATTCACACGAAAAAAGGTGCAGGGACCTTATTTTCCCACAGTGGAATAGCAATGCATGAGTGTTCTCACCCATGCGATCTGATTCATGTGCGAGTTCACAGTTTGCACTGCGATCTGTGAACAAAACTGGAGGTGTCATTAACCACTTGCCGACCGCCGATCGGCGATTGACGGCGACAAAGTGGCACGTTCCCGCAAATCGCCGTCATACGACGGCGGCTGCGGGAACGTGTATAGTGAGCGCGCGCGCGCCGCCGGAGGCGCGCCCGCGCGCTCACTGTGTCCAGGGGGGGCCAGGGAGCGGGTGCGGCGGCTTCGATTGCCGCCGGCCACCCGCGATGCCCCCCCCCGGAGCGAATGAGCGGAGGTCCGTGTAAGTAAACACGGACCTCCGCTCTGTGTGAGGGGGAAGGGCTGTGATCACAGCCTTCCTTTACGTGAAGGCTGTGATAACTTCCCTTCCCCTGTTAGGGCATCCCCCATACAGTTAGAACACGCCCAGGGAACATAGTTAACCCTTAGAGCGCCCCCTGCAGGTTAACCCCTTCACTGCCAATGACATTTACACAGTAATCAGTGCATTTTTAT
>BLSH010173294.1:83743-96852 GCA_018402905.1 Glandirana rugosa
AGGTCCACATTTGTACCGACGACACGCCCTCTTTTTCTCCCTCTCTCTCTATCCTCCCATCTCTCTCCCCCACTCCTCCATTCTTTCACCCCCTTTCTCACCTCCTTTCTAATTCTCACCCCTTTCTCTCCCCTTTTTCCATGTTTTCTCAGTTTAAAAAGAAAGTTGTGGGGGGTCAGCAACCCTGTCAGGGTGGGAGCTGAATGGCTGCACAAGGCAATTAACCCCTCAATCATCAAGCGTCTTTACTGTACTAGGTATTTGCCGCTGTGCGCTGTGCACGCCACACTTCTTTCTCTAGCTTTAGAGTTCAAATTATGATCTTGCACACAAACCCACTGCTTTCATAAAATGCCCCTGGTTGCGTCATAAAAGGTGGCTGCCGCACAGCAGCCATGTTTACACCTGGAAGTGCCCAGTGTCTTCTACATAAAGAAGCTAGAAACTTTCAGGCAGGCTATGCCACAGGTAGGTATTTAAATGCCTCATCTATATAGCTGAGCTGCAATAACCAAATGACCAGGCTCACAGGGGTTCTTGGAGGCATGGCTGGGAAACCATTGGGCACCTGACAACTTCTCAGATGGCCACCACCTTTGAACCTTTTGGGTGTTCGGACGCTTCCCAGCAACGGCAAAGGGAGTCTACTTGCAGGCAAGAATTAGACATTGGCCCATTCCGGAACATAAGGGCCCAACAGCTTCTGCAGTTTGCTGATGGGCCCTTCTGTATAGCTGAGATGCAATATGCGGAGGATGGCTGCCACAAACACATGTAATGTAAGCAGTGTAATATGTAGATAGGGTTTTGTGTGGTCGTGGCTTGAGTGTGGGCGGGGACACAGGGGGCCCCATGATCTCCTATTGCCCGGGGGCCCCATTAGTTGTCAGTCCGCCCCTGGTGCCATACCATCAGGGCTCCAAGTAATAACTACCACAATGCAAATGTGCTGTGCCTTTAGAGTGCCAAGCAATATCCAGCTCAATGTGCATGTGCCAAGTCGTAAGGGAACCAGCTGCAAGAACTAGGAAGAAATAGCCCGCCCTCTAATGGTGTAAGAAGAAAAGATGGCGGCACAAGACCTGGCATGCACAGCATTTGATTTGTTGGGCATGCAAGTATTTTTTTAGAACAACTAAGCATACAAGGTAAAAGGCGAAAGAAAGATCCCTTGCTGCTCTTCTGGAACGTTATCTACTGTGGCTGACAGATGGCTGGGTGATCATATGTTGCCTTCTCACCACTCGTTTTAACCCTAAAAAAATTAAGAGCCGATGCACCGCATCCATGTGAATTGCAAAACCCCATTAGCTTCAATGGGTCGCATTCGGTGACTGTGTTGCCCGCTGAATGCAACAGGTGATTTAATTTTTGCCCCAGCATGTGCACAGCCCTGAGTGGCTGCATTGTTTTGCTAAGGTGGGCAGTCGGGGTGGGGGGTGGCATGATAAAACCACTTGCCTTTACCACCCCCTGTCTGCACATTTGAATGAGCTCTTAGAGTAAAGTTCTTCTTTAACCACTTCAACCCCGGAAGGATTTCCCATGTTAAGATCAGAGCACTTTTTGCGATTCGGCACTGCGTCGCTTTAACTGACAACTACGCGGTCGTGCGACGTTGTACCCAAACTAAATTTGTGTCCTTTTTTTCCCACAAATAGAGCTTTCTTTTGGTGGTATTTGATCCCCTCTGCGTCATTTCTGATCACCGCTGTAAACAAAAAAAAGCAAAAATTTTGCAAAAAAAAAATATTTCTTACTTTTTGCTAAAATACATATAAAAAAAAATAATTATAAAAAAACGAATCTATTCATCGGTTTTGGCCGATTTATATTCTTCCCCATATTTTTGTTAAAAAAAAAAAATCGCAATCGGCGTTTATTGATTGCTTTGTGCAAAAGTTGCCGCGTTTACAAACCATGAGAATTAGTTTCTGGCGTTTTTACAATTTTTTTTTTTACTAGCAGTGGCGGCGATCTGCAATTTTTATCGGGACTTTGATATTGGGGTGGACATTTCGGACATTTTTTACACTTTTCTGGGACCAATGACAATTATACAGCGATCAGAAATTTAAATATCCATTAATTACTGTATAAATGTCATTGGCAGTGAAGGGGTTAACCTAGGGGGGCAATCTAGGGGTTAACTGTGTTCCCTGGGTGTGTTCTAACTGTGAGGGGGCTGGGCTGTCAGGGGCACCAGAGATCTAACTGATCCCAAGCAGGGCCGGATTAAGAGCACCATGGGCCTGGTGCTGAGGATTTTGGTGGGCCCGCAATTTACATACCAATCATGTGTACACACACAGAGGAGAGCAGGGCATCATCAGTGATTCACTGGGCTGGGCCTATCTTAAAGTAGGGGCCTGGAGCTACAGCTCCAATAGCCCATATGTTAATCCGGCCCTGATCACGAGTACAGGGATCAGTAGATCTCTGACATGCCGCCTGACAGAGCGGGGAACCGTCATGTTTACATCGGCGGTTCCCCGTTCTTCTGCTCTGTCAAGCAATCGTGGCTCGCCGGCAGAGATTGTGTCTGCCCGAGCCGCGGCCACAACTCAGCAGAGTGCGATGGGCACGAGACCACTACTGCGCACGCGCGAGCCATCGTTTAAAGAAGTTGATTCGCGCTACAGAGCCACTCTGCAGCAGTAAATGTATGGGAGCCAGTCGGGGACCGTTTAACCATTTCAGATCCGCGCTATTGCCAAAGTACGGCTCCAGCGCGGATCTGAAATGCCCGCGCCCCCTGGAGGCAGCGGCGGCGCGCGAGCGTGCCCGTGGGTCGGGCGGACTCGATGTCCGCCCGAGACCCGGCGATCTCTTTTGGGAGCCTCAGAACGGGGAACCGCCGTTATAAACACCACGGTTCTCCGTTCTGTGACAGGGGACATAGCAGATCTACTGATCCCTGTCACTGGGATCAGTTAGATCTGTTATGTCCCGGCCAGCCCTGCCCCCCCCCCACAGTTAGAACACACCCAGGGAACATTGTCAACCCCTTCACTGCCCCCTGCTGGTTAACCCCTTCACTGCCAATGACATTTACACAGTAATCAGTGGATATTTAAATTTCTGATCCCTGTATAAATGTCATTGGTCCCAAAAATGTGTAAAAAATGTCCGACATTTCTGCAGCAATATCGCAGTCCCGCTAAAAACCGCAGCTCGCCGCCATTACCAGTAAAAAAAAAAATAATAATAAAAACGCCATAAATCAATTCCCAGTTTGTAGATGCAATAACTTTTGCGCAAACCAATCAATATACGCCGATTGCGATTTTTTTTTTTACCAAAAATATGTAGAAGAATATGTGTCGGCCAAAACTGATGAATATTTTTTTTAATGGATTTGTACTTTAGCAAAAAGTAAAAAATATTGTTCTGTTTTGCAAAATTGTCGCTCATTTTTTGTTTATAGCGGCGATCAGAAATGACGCAGAGGTGATCAAATACCACCAAAAGAAAGCTCTATTTGTGGGGAAAAAAGGACGCAAATTTTATTTGGGTACAACGTCGCACGACCGCGCAATTGTCATTCAAAATGCGACAGCGCTGAAAGCCAAAAATTGGTCTGGGCAGGAGGGGGGTTTAAGTGCCCAGTAAGGAAGGGGTTAAAGACAGATCTGTGCTGATATTACTCTGTAATGTTCCTGGAGGCACTGTTATCTCTATAATAAGAAAAAGAGAAATACAGTTTAACATCATTCTGTTTAATTCATTCATTTGTGAAACCAGTGCTGACACAGAGTTGTGCAATCAGGCCATTCATAGTGTGACAAAGTTAGCCCATTGTCTTCCCAATTCAAGGAATTGCCTGATACATAAAACTGTACATACAGTTACTTTAAATAACTCTGTAATGAAGAATAAAGATTTGTTTTGTTTTGCCACTATTCTGATAATCCAAATGCTTGTATAAATATACTTTTACATTCACTTGTGAAATCTTGAATGAGAAGAACAAAGAAGATTCTGTCTGGTATGAAGCAATCAGTCAATGGGAGGCATTCTCCCATTATACTATTCATTACTTCTGCGATTCTCCCGATGTCTGCTGACACAGGGATCAGAACAGGCAGGTGCAAGTCACATTATGTCTTCTTGTATCATTGTTGTGTTTTCTGTAAAAGAAAAATGTCACTTAAATATGAAACAAAATGTCATTCTGTTACCATCCGGCAATTTCAATGCTTTATTTAGACCAGATACACACTGGACATTTATCCCCTGTGCATCAAATCCCAGCATTTACGTGGATCCGGGAGGCACAGGAGCAGTGCCCAGATCTCTGCCTGCAGCCTGTCAAAGTCTATGATAGGCTCAAATATAGGGGCTGGACAAAAATGGAAACACCAGGTAAAAGAACGAAATTGTTACATAATATGTGTTGGACCGCCTTTGGTATCCAATACGGCCCAAATTCTCCAGGGAATTAACAAATATTATTTCGGGTCACAATCCTGCACAATGTCCTTTTGTTTCTTTCGGTCAGTTGACCATGTCAACCACACTTATACTTATCAGAGGACATTTTCCCGGAAACTGTAAATGCATCATAACCTAGAAAGAAGTGGGTGGTGGGGGGAGTTGGAGGGAGGGGAGATGAAGTAGGAGCCCGGGGAGCTAGGCGGAGAAGCCAGGTAGCCCCTAGACCATAGATGGGAGGAAGATCAGAAAGTGTACTCATACTTAGGGTTTCCCCCACTTCTCACTTGTCTCTTGCCTTCTTTTTTGGGGAAAAAATGTGATACACTATATTACCAAAAGTATTGGGACACCTACCTTTACATACACATGAACTTTAATGGCATCCCAGTCTTAGTCTGTAGGGTTCAATATTGAGTTAGCCCACCCTTTGCAGCTATAACAGCTTCAACTCTTCTGGGAAGGCTGTCCATAAGGTTTAGGAGTGTGTCTATGGGAATGTTTGACCATTCTTCCAGAAGCGTATTTGTGAGGTCAGGCACTGATGTGGATGAGAAGGCCTGGCTCGCAGTCTCCACTCTAATTTATCCCAAAGATGTTCTATCAGGTTGAGGTCAGGACCCGGTGCAGGCCAGTCAAGTTCCTCCACCCCAAACATGCTCATCCTCGTCTTTATGGACCTGGTGTGCAGTCATTTTGGAACAGAAAGGGGCCATCCCCAAACTATTCTCACAAAGTTGGGAACATGAAATTGTCCAAAATGTTTTGGTATGTTGACACCTTAAGAGTTCCCTTTACTGGAACTAAGGGGCCAAGCCCAACCACTGAAAAACAACCCCACACCACAATCCCTCCTCCACCAAATGATTTGGATCAGTGCAGTGGCGGCCCGTCCATAAGGGGCACAGGGGCGCCCCGCCCCTTTATCTCTATGTGCCTAGCCCCTAATCTTCATGCAGGGCACCGGACATATAGAGTTCTATGGGGGGTTTTTTGTGAAGCACGTGATTAGAGCTGGAGGAGGTTTGTTTGCCGCCTCCCCCCCACCCCCAAAAATAGAGCACCAGCTGCCACTGAACCAGTGCACAAAGCAAAGTCAATAAAGACATGGATGAGGGAGTTTGGGTGGTGGAACTTAACTGGCCTGCACAGAGCCCTGGCCTCAACCTGATAAAACATCTCTGGGATTAATTAGAGCAGAGACTGCGAGTCGGGCCTTATCCACATCAGTGCCTGACCTCACGAATGCGCTTCAGGAAGAATGGTCAAATATTCCCATAGACACACCTCAAAACCTTGTAGACAGACTTCCTAGATGGGTTGAAGCTGTTATAGCTGCAAAGGATGGGATAACGCAATCCTGAGCCCTACGGACTAAGACTGGGATGCCATTAAAGATCATGTGGGTGTCAAGGTAGGCGTCCCAATACTTTTGGTAATATAGTGTATATGGATGTAAGGATATGCTTCTAGGGGATACACCTTTTATTATATATCTATTATATGTTTGTAAATATATATATATTGTGGGGTAGACAAAACCCTTATGGTTTCTTATTGATTTTTCTTTTGCTTATTTTAGGAATACTACCTGGGTTTTTAATTGTGTTGTATTGTTATGTCATTTTTTAATTGAATGAAAAGAATTGAATATATAACCTTTGATACTGTACCTAATGACACCGCAAATAAATGGGCAACTTCAGTCACAGAGACACCAGCTAAGCGGGTACCAACAATCTGCCCTCTTTGAAACTCAGTAAGCACCGAGACGACTCCGTATTACTAGCAGCGCATGCAGTGAATAATAAAAGTGAGGTTTTTCACTTGTTAGCTAAGTATCTCATCACACAGGGGAAGCAAGAGAATGTAAGGGAAAGGCGGCATAGCCTGTTTTAAGGCTCCCCTTTCCCCTATGGGATGTGGCGGTAGGCGTTTCAAGCTCCCTATTAATTGATTTCAATGGGGGGGGGGGGGTTGTGATAGGTCAGACAAGGTCAACTGATTGGGAATGTTCTGGAAGTTCTGGGGGGTCAATGCGAAATATGTCGCCACTTTCACACCTGCATATCTTTCCATATTGTTATCCAATCCCTGTACACTGTGGCTGTACTGAGTGATACTCACTTTTAGGGACCATATACCTCCCGGAATGCAAAGGGCCCTAAAAGCAAGTACTACCCGATATAGCATGCGGACGTGTCCAGCCACAGCGTATTTAAACTTTGACTTACAGCAGGCAGTGGGTTTGGACGCTGCACCTGTACCTCCTGAGAACATGAAAACACCATGACTGAACACACAGGGGCTAAACACCCAGTGTTTAGGTGTCCTTATGCTAGTCCAAGCAGTCACGGTGTGATCATAAAGGTAGTGATAGAGTCAGCCTGTCCTGGCCGAAAAAGGTGCTGAAGTGCAGGAACCCTTGTAGTCTTTAAATCAATCTTTGCTGTGGAACTTTATAAGGCCCATCCAGTACACAGGGACTTTTCTAAAACTCAAGATTAAGTGTATATAAATCCCAGCAATGAACTTCTCTAATTTTCTGAGATTGGAAAGGGCAGGCATGATCTGCATTTTTGGCATGTGCCAATGCCAATCGTATTAATCCCTGCAGCACTGGGGGAGGGGGGTTTGTAGTGGGTGTGAATCATGGCCATCAGCTGGGAAATTTTACTCATCTGATCCCCCAAAGTACCAGTTGGAAGTCCTAATGCTTCTAACTTCCAGGATTGTGCCTGGCTTCTTCATCTTCCCAGGTATCAAAGATTTCCCTATAGGCTTGCATGTGACACATGAATTCTGGGAAGAGGAGCAGACCTAAAGCAGATACATGCTTTATTCCTACTTTCTCGATCTGCATGAGGCTGCCCAACCCCGGATTCTTAAAAAAAAGCTTTTGCTGCAATACTCACCTTCACCACGGCCTTGTCCCTTAATGACTTACCACTCTTTGGTCCAGCGCTGGCCCTCTTCTGGTCTGTATGACATTGGAGTTGGAGATGGGCTGTAAAATCACTGTCTGGGTGTGAAACAATTTTACTAAAATTCAAACTGAAGTAGGAAATGCCAAACTTTAGACACTTCACTCTTTCATCAAAAGGGTGTGCCCATATAGTTGAAGACTAGGTGTGGAGGATGACAGTTAAGGGTGGTAGGACGTTTAAACAGTTTGAATTGAGAGATGGGTGAGGCAGACAGCACATAAAAGAACACATTTGTGAGAAGTACATCAATAAGGACATGAACAGTATATAAAATATCCATCTAACATCTCAGAACTAGAGACCTGATAGAATAATAATTTTCTCCCTCCTATCCAAGAGGCTTTTAAATGGTCATTAAAAAGATAAGGGTTATTATGCCCAGATCAGCTTTGGCTTTTAGATTAACTGGTCAGAATTTGTGCCGTAAAGCCCTGGGTTACGAATTCCAATCCCAACCAGAACAATGTTGGCAGAGAGCAGATATGCCAAACACAAGGCCCGCAGGATAAATCTGGTCCACCAGGCCTTGCCATGTGGCCCTTACACCCAGTTTTGCAGCCGGAATGCAGCAGACCTCTATTCTGCCACCTCCGGTTCTCGCTCAGGTAGGATAGAGAGATGCAAGGGAGCTTTGGGGGGGGGGGGGGTTGGGGTTGCACACTGTGCATAATGTAACCTTAAACGCTGCACCCTGTACATAGCACACCCCTGAACTCTGCATTCTGTACCTAATGCACTCCTGAACCCTGCACAACCCTAAATCCTGTATTCTGTGTGTAAAGCACTCCTGAACCCTGCACACCCTACAACCGGCCCTTTGAGAACAACCATACCGATACAGCTGATGTGACCTGTGATTAAATGGAGTTTGACACCTCTGGTATAGTGTTTGTGTGGGTTTCTTCTTCGTGCTCCAGTTTCAACCCACAATACAAAATGTAATCTATAAAATGCATCTGTAACAAAAAACTATTTTTTGTTTAAGATAGAGTAGGTAGGTAACAGTAAGACTGCCCTGCTTGGACAAAAGTGATGGGAAGTCCAAAATATTACAATTGTCACTAGAACTTTCCACTCACTTCCTGTTAACAAGTCATAGGGGTTGATTTACTAAAGCTGGAGAGTGCAAAAACCGATGCAGCTTTGCATGCTAGCCAGTCAGCTTCTAAACTCAGCTTGTTCAATCAGGCTCTGGCAATAAAAACTTGAAGCTGCATCAAATTTTGCACTTTCAAGCTTTAGTAAATCAACCCTATAATGTCCATTCTTCTATAGCTGCAGCAGTAGCATATCTCACTCTGTAGCTTAAACTGTTACTAAACCCACAACAGTGAAATCAGTCTGTATATGCAGTAAAGCATGCTTGTTATATTCACCGTGAAATCTTAGGAGTTAGGCTCGATTCACACGAATGTGTTTTTTGATGCATTTTGCAGAAATGCAAGGAATTTTTTTAACATGGGTTCCTATGGAACACGCGCACATCAATTCATTTTTGTGCCTGTTTTGTTTGGAAAGGGTTGGTACTTTTTTTCCCGCAAAATGCAGCGTTTTGCATGTAATAGACTTCAATGGGTATGTAAGAAAAATGCAAATGCTGCATTTTTTATGTATTTTTGACATGTTTTTACAGTGATTTTTGATGCGAATTTGCAGGTATTTGCATTTTTAAATCTGCCTCGCAACAAAATTCCACCCCCCAAAAAATGCAAATCGAGGCAAAATCGTGGTAAAAACGTGCTAAAAAATGCCGAAAGCACAGCAAAAAGCAATACAGAAACGCTCAAAAGCAACATGGATAGATGTGAATCAAACCTTAATCCTCTGCATTATGTAAAAAGGCCGTTTGTTCCAGTCTTCTTTTCTGTTCCTCCCCTTCTTTTACTGACCCCCAATCCATCTGTTGACAGAACAGAGCCTTGGAGGCACTCTGCACATGCTCAGTTTGGTGTGTGTTGCTAGTAGGGGTGCTGAAATTAATCGACGCATCCCGATTCGGCCGTCCCCAATGCGGCATCGATGCGGGGACTGGCCATAATCGATTGCCGAGTGACATCATCCAGCTTGCCCCGCCCCTCCTGGGAGAGCGCTCCCAGCATACTCCTAAAGGTATTAAAATTACTAATGAATCCCCTGTTTCTCTGCACAGTGCCCCACTGTACTGTGCAACATACTTCTAATATGTATCAACATACCGCACTGTGCCACTCGGCACTCATGTGACCGCCCCGGCCCGCCTCTCTCCTCTCCGGCTGACGTCAGCGGTGGATTCTCAGGCCCGCCCGCTCACTGTAGCTGACAGATCAGAAGAGAGACAGGCTGGGCTGAGAATCCACCGCCAACATCGGCCTGAGACGAGAGAGGAGAGAGGCGGGCCAGGGCGGTCACATGAGTGCCGAGCGGCACAGTGCAGTATGTTGATACATATTAGAAGCATGTTTGGAGAAACACATGTGGCTGTCTATGTATGACCGCCCGCCACATTGCCGTTTCACCCGTGTCCATTGAGCCACCTGCTGTGAGTGCCGAGCGGCACAGTGCGGTATGTTGATACATATTAGAAGTATGTTGTACAGTACAGTGGGGCACTTTGCAGTGTAACAGGGTATTCATTAGTTATTTTAACACCTGGCCACCACCAACAAGAATCACGCACACCCCTCTACACCCATCATCCCCCACTGACACCCAGCCACCACCACCCACACCCCTTTACACCCATCACTACCCAGCATCACCTACTGACACCCATCATCACACACACCCCTCAATACCACCCACACCCCTCTACACCCACCCACTGACACCCCTCTACACCCATCACCACCCACACCCCTCTACACCCACCCAATGACACCCATCTACAGTGTTCTACAACCAGCTTCATCCACACCCATCACCAACACCCATCACTACCCAGCATCACCCACACCCCTCACTACCACCCACGCCTCCTATACACCCAGCATCACCCACTGACACCCATCACCCAGCATCACCCACTGACACCCATCACCCAGCATCACCCACTGACACCCATCATCACTCACACCCCTCTACACCCATCACCACCCACACCCCTACATCCAGCATCACTGACACCCACACCCCTCTACACCCACCCACTGACACCCATCACTACCACCCACACCCCTCTACACCCATCATTCCCCAGACTCCCCCATCTTTCTGTTCCTATCCATGGATTCCTCCATCCCAAGACTCTCCCAGCCTTCTATTCCTATCCATGGATTCCTCCATCTCCATCCCCAGACTCCCCCATTATTCTGTTCCTGTCCATGGATTCTTCAATCTCCATCCCCAGACTCTCCCATCCTTCTGTTCCTATCCATGGATTCCTCCATCCCCAGACTCCCCCCATCCTTCTATTTCTGTCCATAGATTCCTCCATCTCAATCCCCAGACTCTCTTGTCCTTTCTTTCTTATTCATAGATTCCTTTCTTATTCATGGATTCTTCCATCCTTCAATTCCTACCCTCCCTTGTATCCTAATTGTGATGCATTGTGATGCATCGCGGAATCCAATCGAATAGTTGACCATATCATCGCAATCGAATCAAATCGTGAGACCAGTTAAGATGTGCACCCCTAGTTGCTAGAGAGGGTTTTTTTTGGGAGGGATGCATCTGATCAGCACAGGGCCAATCAGTACTGTCCAGACAGAGAGTCAGGGGTCATGCAGCCTCATAGGACAGTCAGAGGAGAATCAAAACTCCTCCAACAAGCTTTATCCAGTGCTTAGCCGGACACTGATACAGTCACAAGACTGCTATATACTGCTGATGAGAAAAGGTATTTAGCAGTTTATATTTACTAAAAATAATCTTACTTCCATGTTCTGTGTACTGTGGGAGACCAGGTATAGTAAATGCAGGGTACTGGGTTTAGTAACACTTTAAGAAGAGTAATTTCTTCCGAGCATAAACTGAACAAGGTACTTTACAGATGGGTGTGGGCTCTGTGGATGGTTGCCTTCTCTGTCAGATATTTGACAGTTACTCTGTACGGCCTGGAATTTCCCTTTGAAAGATTTATAAATACAGTAATTTGTCAAATAAGTATGTAAATATGAGTAAAATATTCCTGGAACATTATCTGCATGGCTGGGACTTTCCATTGGGAATTGTAAGTAAGAGATGCTAGCTTAAAGAAAACATTAATCTTCAAGGACACGAAACGCATTATATTTGATATGCTTCCACGCTTACTCTGCTCTGGATAAAGAACAAATACATTTGCAGAACAGGTTAAGCTTGGTTACCATAAAATAATGAGAGGTTTCTCAAGCCAGCATTCTTTCTGATGTGTGAAACAGAAACCTTCTGATAAATATCAGCCATGTAATTGAAATTAAAGCGTGCTAGCCATTAGGAAGACACCTAGGTCCTAACAAGTCAGAGACACATACTCCCTGTAGATCCTACCATGATGCAAGAAGAAACAAAGGTCTTGGAAAATACACATGCTGGTGATATTCACAGCTTCCAGTCTCTGTCCTATAATTGTCTAAGCTACATAACTAACTGCTTTCCACAAGTGACCAAAACAGCTTCCTTTCATAAAAAAATCTGATACAAGACGGTAATAGTGGTTGGGGGAGATGGTGGCATCGCAAAACATAATATTCAATTTATTCATCTTGATGTTTAGGGCCAGAAAACATTTAGAACAGTAAAGATTGTTAAGAGTTAAATCCTATTTCCAGGTAGATGTATAACCATAATTGATATGGCACTCGCAATGGTCTTGATATATGGATGTACTCACTCTCCTGCCAAACTGTATTCTCATAAAACAACAAAAAAAACCCCCAAAAAACATTGAAACAAAAATGTTGATGTATGTGAAATCCTCACTAAATAACCTAATGCTTCTTTTGAAATAGAATGGCAACATTCTTCAGCCATACCCTTTCAGAACATTTATCAAACGGCAATCATATTTGAGGGAAATTTATTGCGCAAATTAGAGACGTAATTAGACGCAAACTAGACTGCTTGGCAAAGTTTCTGCAATACGTTTACAGACTATTTGTAACCTGTCATTATTATGTGCTTGTAATCCCTAGTAGTTGACTGAGAGAGATTGCAAAGATCTGCAATCTATTTATCGCTGGGGATGGGACAGATTTTCACTTAAGAAAAAATACAAAGTGGTCAGGGTCAGGTGTAGGATTGCCTTGCTGTGATACAGAATTGCCCCCCTTACATCAGGTGTCCCCACTAGAATGCCCCCTTACATCAGGTGTCCCTACTAGAGTGCCCCCTTACATCAGGTGTCCCCATCAGAGTGCCCCCTTACATCAGGTGTCCCCATCAGAGTGCCCCCTTACATCAGGTGTCCCCATCAGAGTGCCCCCTTACATCAGATGTCCCCATCAGAGTGCCCCCTTACATCAGGTGTCCCCATCAGAATGCCCTCTTACATCAGGTGTCCCCACCAGAGTGCCCCCTTACATCAGGTGTCCCCATCAGAGTGCCCCCTTACATCAGGTGTCCCCATCAGAGTGCCCCCTTACATCAGATGTCCCCATCAGAGTGCCCCCTTACATCAGGTGTCCCCATCAGAATGCCCTCTTACATCAGGTGTCCCCACCAGAGTGCCCCCTTACATCAGGTGTCCCCATCAGAGTGCCCCCTTACATCAGGTGTCCCCATCAGAGTGCC
>BLSH010173294.1:104443-132669 GCA_018402905.1 Glandirana rugosa
ACCGTGACCTGTGACCCCCGTGTCTGCTCTGAAGTGACTTCCTGCATCTGTGACCCCGGCTGTCTTTGGACTTTGTTTGCTTTCTGCCTGCCCCGACCCCCGGCCTGTCTACGACCTCTCTCCTGCCTGATCCTGTGTACTTCTGTTGCCCGCACGTTGCCGACCCTGCCTGAACCCTGACCATCCGCCTGTCCCATCCTTCTGTACCTCATTGCCAGCACGTTACCGACCCGGATTGTACCACTATGCTTCTGCCTAGCACGAGCCTCAGCGGACCTTCACCCACCACCAGTGACCAAGTCCAGCCCTCGTGCCCCCCTGTGCTCCCGAGCTCCCTGTCTACACTACCAGGGGTTCGCAAACCAGGGCCGTAAGAGAGGTTGTCCCCTGCATAAGTCAGACTCGACCACCAGGTACGTGACACCCCCCATACAGTTAGTAACACACACAGGGAACACAATTAGCCCTTAGAGCGCCCCCCCAGTGACATTTATAGTAATCAGTTCATTTTCATAGCACTGATTGCTGTATAAATGCCAATGGTCCCAAAAAAGTGTCAAAATAGTCCAGCATGTCGGCCGCAATATTGCAGGCCTGCTAAAAATCGCAGATCGCCGCCATTACTAGTAAACAAAAATTGAAAAATCAAAAACCCCATCAATTAATCCTCATAATTCATAAATGCGGCAACTTGTGCGCAAACCAGTCAATATACGTCAATTGCGTTTTTTTTTCACCAAAAATATGAGGAAGAACATAAAATCGGCCAAAACTGATGAAAAAATAGTTTTTTTATGTTTATTTTTTGGATATGTATTTTAGGAAAAAGTAAGAAATATTGTTTTTTTTTGCAAAATTGTTGCACTTCTTTTGTTTATAGCGGTGATCAGAAATGACGCAGAGGTGATCAAATACCACCAAAAGAAAGCTCTATTTGTGGGGGAAAAAAGAACGCAAATTTTGTTCGGGTACAATGTCGCACGACCGTGCAATTGTCAGTTAAAACGACGCAGTGCCGAATCGCAAAAAGTGCTCTGGTCCTAAAGGGGGAAATCCTTCCAGGCTGAAGTGGTTAACATTTTTTCCTGCTCCTAGAAGCTAAACAGTATTACCCTATGTGTCCATGCACACTACTTTAGGCAAATAGTGCTTTCTGAGCTTCAGCATCAGGAGCAGAAAATAAATGTTTTTTGAAGATTTTCTTGGAGTGTTTTTCCAGCAGAAAACGTTCCTAAAAGGTGCTAAACACTAATAGTGTTTTTTTTTTTTTTAAAGGAACTGCAAAAACGCCAATAAAACACTAACGCTCTTAAAGGCTCCAAAAACTATACTATGCAAAGCAGCATTTTTATCCAGCCTTTTTATCATGCTAGTGTGCATGGAGCCTTAACTGTATTATAAAAATATATTTATATTTTTAAAAAGATACAATATCTGATGTCTTATGTATAAGGTAAAGTCCCATATAGGCTCTTTATTTTCTAGGTATTTTATTCAACGTCTGCCCCAAAGACTTCCAATAGTCAGGACCAACAATGTTACAGGCAGCGATAAACTTGATAGAGGTTCTAACCCTTCTCCAATGTCTCCAAAATGGTGAAAAAAAACACAGCACAGTTGTAAAAGAACAATGTTATAATCAGATAAAAAAACTTTTAGCTATAAAGTAATAAAAAATGAATAAAGTGTTCCTGCAAATCATTGATCTCTGTTCCTTGTTACCACATAAAGATTGTCTCTGAAGTGCACAGAAAACTAAGAAGGATGTGGGATCTGAAACACCATCATAGCTGTGTGGAAATGTAGTTTACCTGAATGGTCTCTGAACACTTAAGTCATTAATGCAGTTATTAATTAATTTTGCTGAGTGCAATAAAAGCACACAATACATTACCATCAGCATGTTTTTAGTCCTCTCAGCTAAATCTCCATTGCTGTATTTTTCCCTTAACCAGACAGGAACCAGTAACAGTGGTACACTGTGTGCTCAATTATTAGGCAAGTTTTATTTTTAAGGACTAATTTCATTGTTGAACAACTACAGTGCTCTCGGTCAATCCAAAATGTTAATAAACCTCAAACCTGAATATTTAAGAAAGTAAAAACAAGGTCTTGGCTTTCTTAGGAGAATATCTGTGTGCAGAATTATTGGGCAACTATTACTCATACACATGGACATTTCTAAAAAAATAAACAAAATGTCGGGCCCGACGTCAAGGAAAAAAAAATCTGCGTTTTTCGGCGTTATGCATCGGCGTTAGTGAGCGTTAGTGAGCGTCGGCGTCAATAGGCGTTTTTTTAAAAAAATCAGCCCTCTTCTATTTTTTAACCTAAGAACGTTGGCGTCAAAAAACGCCGGTACAGTATTAGTTGGCGTTTTGCGGCGTCGGCGTCAAAAAATGCCAAAACGTTACAGCCTCAGAACGCGCTGGCCCTGGGTTCTAGTTTCAGCTCACTAACGCCAACACCATCTACAGCTCAAAAATGTTGGCGTTTTTATGGGGCCACTGACTAGCATGGAGAGCTGCAAAAACCACCAGAAAACGCCGGCGTCAAAAAACGTCCCTGTGGATGAGGCCTTAGTGTGCATAATTATTGTGCAACTACATGAAAAATGAAAATTTTCCCATCTCACTTGTTTATTTTCATGTTAAAGTGAGAATAATAAACAACTTAAAATTTATAAATAATCATTTCTGACATTTAGGCTCCATGCACACTGGACGCTATCTGGGCTCTTTCAGCGTCGGGCAGGAGACACTGCTTAGAAAACGTTCTTTTGCAGCATTTTGTAGGCAGCGTTTACCGGCTTTTATCGGCGTCAGCGTTTTTTTTTTTTCTTCATTAGCTTCCATTGACTGCAAAAAATGGCAGACGCCGATAAACCGGCGTTTACCGGTGTCGGCATTTTTTGTGGTCAGGAGAACGACTTTTGAACGCCAATTCAGGGCGTTCAGATAACAGCCCAAAAACGCCACTGCTGATAAAAGACAATAAACGACCATGTGTGCCTGGACACATAGGATAAAATAAAGTGGCGTTTTTGGGCTGTTAAAAAAAAACGCCAAAACAACCAAAAACGGTCATTTTTCAGATACAGTGTGCATGGAGCCTAAAAAAAAAAAAAAAAATCAGTGACCAATTTAGTCACCCTTCTTTTCAATAATAGTCATAAGCCTTCCATTCGTGGAGTCTGTCAGTTTCTTGATCTGTTGAAAGTCAACTTTTTGCGCAGCAGCAACCACAGCCTCCCAGACTGTTCAGAGAGGTGTACTGTTTTCTTTCACTGTAAATCTTCTGTTTAAGAAGGGCCCATAAGTTCTCAATAGGGTTTAGGTCAAGTGAGGAAGGGGGCCATGTCATTCTTTCATCTTTAAGTCCTTTACTGGCTAGCCACGCAGTGGAGTACGTCAATGCATGCGATGAAGCATTGTCCTGCATAAATATTATGGTCTTCTTGAAAGATGCAGACTTTTTCCTATACCACTGCTTGAAGAAAGTGTCTTCTAAAAACTGGCAGTAGGTTTGGGAGTTGATTTTGAGTCCATCTTCAACCCAAAAAGGTCCAATTAGTTCATTTTTAATAATACCAGCCCATACCAGTACCCATCTCCACCTTGCTGGCTTATGAGTCGAAGTGGAGCTCCTTGTCCTTTACTGATCCTGGCACAGGCCCATGAATCTGGTCCGACAATAGTCACTCTCATCTCATCAGCCCATGAAACCTTTGAAAAATCCGTCTTCAGATATTTCTTAGCCCAGTCTTGACGTTTCAAATTGTGTGTTTTGTTCAGTGATGGTCGGGTTTCAGTCTTCCTTACCTTGGCCATGTCTCTGAACACTGAACACCTTGTACTTCTATGCACCCCAGGTAGGTTGCAGTTCTGGAATATGACAGCACCAGAGGATAATGGGTTCCTGGTAGCTACACATTTGATTCTTCTCAAATCTTAAGCAGTTCATTTTCTTCTTTTTTTCTCAACATGTTTCTTGCGACACTGTTGACTATTCGCAAACGTTTGATGGTTCTGTGATCAAACCCCACTATCTTAGCAGTTTCAAGAGTGCTACATCCCTCTGAAAGACTTTTTACAATTTTTGACTTTTCAAAGTCAGTTTAATCCTTTTTTTGGCCCATTTTGCCTGAAGAAAAGAAGATGCTTAATAATTATGCACACCTTGATATAGGGTGTTAATCTCCTTAGGCCACATCCTCCCTCATTACACAAATACACATCACCTTAAAGCGGAGTTCCACTCATTTTTTTGTTTATTAAAAGTCAGCAGCTACAAAAAGTGTAGCTGCTGACTTTTAATAAACTGTAACTTACCTGTCTCCCGGTCCAGCGATAGTGCCGTACAGAGCCTCGCTCGTCTCCCCCCTCCTCCCGATGGCCCCGCCATTCCTAGTGTGGGCACCCGGCCCAGCTTCACGGCCGGGCACCCACTGCGCATGCGCGAGTTGCGCTGCGCATCCCTAGTGGCCAGGCAATCTTCTGGGACCTGTGACATGTCCCAGAAGAGGGAGGGGCCGCCTAGGAGGAGAGGAGGGGTCGCCTAGGCGGCCCAGAGGCGTAAGGTGGAAGAGGGACAGGAAGTCCCTCTGAAACCTGGGGACACACTCCCCCCCAAAAAAAAATGACATGCCAAATGTGGCATGTAAGGGGGTGAGGAGTGCTTAAAGCGGAAGTTCCATTTTTGGGTGGAACTCCGCTTTAAATGCTTAAATCCAATTAGTATTCAGCCCTGGCTCACATAGGAGCGATGCGGGAACCAGCGTGATTATAGAGCCGTTTCCCGCATCGCTCCTCTCTCGCAGTTCGTTCACACTGCCTTCTGCGAACCGCTGGCGGGTGTCGTTACAAAGTTAATGGCGCCCCCAGTTTTCTTCACAGATCGCAGTGCGAACTGTGCACTCGCACATGAATTGGATCGCATGGGTGAGAACACCCATGCAATGCGATTCAAGTGCGGGAAAAAAAGGTACATGTACCTTTTTTTGTGCAAGTCTAAAGCGAGTTCATCCATACAAGTGTATAGCGGAACTCACATTGCTCAGAGAGTGCATGTGATCGGCACCCGCACTGCGGTTGCGAATCACATGCAATCTCTGAGATTGAACCTGGGCTTAAGTTTATACAGCTTGGAGTTGGACAATATGCATAAAAATGATGATTTGGTCAAAATACCCACTTGCCTAATAATTGTGCACATGGTGTATATGCTGTACAATAACTCATTTTCATTTTCCAAAAGCTCAGATTGCATGGTAGCAGCAGCATAATAAAACAATAGGAATATACTAAGATGATGTCAGACATACACCTGTTAATGGAAGTAGGATCACTGGAATGACACGTTTGTGTGACCCTATCCTTAGGATTTATAGTTAAGAGGTAGGGCTATATTTAAAGCATACTGTAGTTAACTCCAAAAACAAGCATGTAATATATTGCAGCTTACTGGTCCCTAGATATGGTGGCTCCATTTGTTTTCTTTTTAAGGCTTTTTTTTTCACCACATCCTGTCCTAGGGTGACAACACTCACCGCACTATATATGGATGAGCAGTGTATGTACCCTAGGACTGGACTACAGTCCTAGGCCCTCTCCCCCTCCTCTATTTACCAGGCCAAAAGGAAACAAATATGAGATGTTCATTGTTAAAGTACGACTAACAGCAAAACTTATTTTTTGTTTTAGATAGAGGGGAGATGGACTATTGCTTTGTGTGCCCCCACTATAAGCATTCACCTTCTCTATTTGTTCTCTTTACCATTATCCTTGTGAAAGTAAAAGAAAACCCCACATTTTGGATTGTCCCCAGAAAAGTAATATGTGTTGCAAATCATTGCATTCTGTTTTTAGGTCAATTTTACACAGCCTCCCAACTTTTTTGGAAATAGGATTGTACAGGTCACCTGCTCAATGCTATCACATGGGGGTTTAAAATAAAATAATTGATAAAAGTTTTTTTGGAGCACACAACTGTGTAACGTCAAACACAAAAAAAGTGGTTCTAAGGTCTCACTTCCTTTGAGACCAGTAAGTGAGAGGAGAGACCACTGTATTGAGTGAGATAAGTATAAGGGGTTGATACTACTATCTAAACATTTTTACCTTAACCACTTGCCGATCACGCTATAGCCAAAAGACGGCTACAGCACGGTCCTCTAGTTCTGGGAGGGGGTCAATAGATGTCCTCCCTGAAGCCTGCGCGCCTCCTGCGGCACGCATTAGGCACGCTCTGTGACCCCCTATGTCCTTAGGACACAGCTAAACAAATCAGAGTAAAGGGTCAATCACAGCAGCCCTTTACCATGTGATTAGCTGTGTCCAATCGCAGCTGATCACATGCAAACAGACTTGCCGGTTATCGTCATTCCTTTCCTCCCACGCTTTGTCTATAGTAGGAAAGTAGACCCGTTAACCAGCAAGCCTGTCAGGACATCATTTTCACTGATAGTCAGGGCACTGATCATCAGTGCAGCCCCTTCAGTGCCAATCAGTGCAGCCTATCAGTGCTCATAAGTGCCGCCTATCAGTGCCACCTATCAGTGCCCATCTGTGCCACCTAGCAGTTCTGCCTCATCAGTGCCATCTATCAGTGCCGCCTCATCATCGACATTCCTTTCCTCCCATGATGTGTCTAGGGTAGGAAAGAGGGACTGTTAACCAGCAAGCCTGTCAGGACATCATTTTCACTGATAATCAGGGCACTGATCATCAGTGCAGCCCCTTCAGTACCGCCTATCCGTGCAGACCAGTGCCGCCTATCAGTGACCTTCAGTGCCACCTATCAGTGCCGCTTATCAGTGCAACCTCAATGCCACCTATCAATGCGGCCTCATTAGTGCCCATCAGTGCAGCTTCATCAGCGCACGTCAGTGAAGAAAAAAATACGTATTTGCTAAATTGTAGAACAGAAACTTTAAAAAAAAAAATCGGTCTTTTTTCCTTTGTTTAGCAAAAAATAAAAATCTCAGTAGTAATTAAATAGCACCAAAAGAAAGGTCTATCTACCTAAAAAAAATTCATATGAGTACCCCTTCCCCTGACTTCTCTGTTAAGATCAATGGCACAACTATTAGTGCATCCCCACATGCCAGGGTGCTAGGAGTAACCCTAGACTCTGAACTGTCCTTTCAGGACCACATCCAATCCCTGTCCAAATCATGCCGCCTCAGCCTCAGCAACATCTCTAGAATATGCCCCTTTTTAACCAATGACACCACCAAGCTTCTAATTCACTTTCTGGTTATCTCTCAACTACTGCAACTCTCTCCTCATTGGATTACCTTTACATACATTATCCCCCCTTCAGTCAATAATGAAGGCTGCTGCAAGACTTATCTACCTTGCCAACCGCTCAGTGTCCTCCACCCCTCTCTGCCAATCTCTTCACTGGCTTCCACTAATAATAATTTACAAAGCCATACACAACTCTGCCCCCAGCTACATCTCTAACCTAGTCTCAAAATACCAACCAAGCCGCCCTCTTCGGTCCTCCCAAGACCTCCTGCTCTCTGGCTCCCTTGTCACCTCCTCCCATGCTCGCCTCCAGGATTTCTCCAGAGCTTCTCCCATCCTTTGGAACTCCCTACCCCAATCTGTTCGACTGTCTCCTAATCTATCCGTCTTTAGACGATCCCTGAAAACCTCTCCCTTTAAAGAAGCCTATCCTGCTTCTATCTAATACACTGTCTTATTTTGTACATCAGCTCATCCCCCGCAGCTATTACCTTTTGTATCAATTGACCCCCCCTCTTAGATTGTAAGCTCTAACGAGCAGGGCCCTCTGATTCCTCTAGTACCAAATTGTGATGTAACTGTACTGTCTGCCTTCATTTTGCAAAGCACTGTGCAAACTGTTGGTGTTATATAAAGCCTGTATAATAATAATAATAATAAACGTAAAACTCCACTTTCGCTATAATTGAAATTGTCCTCTACTGATCAATCATAAGCTTACCAGGAATTTAGCAAACTTTATAGTTTTATATAGTAACGCTAAGGCTGGCCAAACATTATACAATTTTCTTCTATAGTTTTCCTTTAGATTTACCAAAACCTTATAATATGAGGTCAAATCTAAACAATTTCAATTTGCATGCAATCAGGCAGGCCCTTGCACTACGTAGTTGAAGGTAAATCTAAAGGAAATTGAATAAGAAAATTGTATAATGTATGGCCAGCTTTAGCTTACACCTGTAGACCTTACGATGATATGTCGCCTCCTCAAGGCTTGCTTTAACCCTGTAAAGCCCATCATTGCATTGCATGCAGTTGTGGAGCAGCCCTGTTTACTTGAATGAATCTCATTTGGTGGCGGTACTGCCCATCAAACACAGCGGGAAGTATAATTTTTTCCTGTGTACAACCCCATCTGGCCACCTAATTAGCTTTAAAGTGGTTGTCAACTCATGACAACCACTTTCACCTACAGGTAAGTCTATAATAAGGCTGACTTGTAGGTGCCCTGCATATCTCCCAAACCTGCACGGTTCAGGAGATATGCAGTGTTCTGGATGTGCCAACGTCATCCACATCCAGAAATGGCACAGAGTGACTATGGTTGCCACATCATCCCTTTAATCCAGGACACATATGAATTACACAGGTTCTGTGGCTGATTAAGGTGGTAATCAAGCTCATTGGTGCCTTATCTGCATTAAATCAGCCTCAGAATCTGTGTAATCCATATGTGTCCTGGATTAAAGGGATGATGTGGCAACCCTAGGTGTGACTGGCGGCTCCCACGCACATGCTTGGGAGTGACGTCACGCGACTCCGGACAGTCACAGAGCCGGAGATCTCGGCCCACGGAAGGAAGAGGGGCAGAAAATGGATGCAGCCAGAACAGGGGACAGCGCTGGAAGTCGCAGGCTTCGTTTGCAGGTAAGTGGCACATCGCATAGTAGCCCATTATGCATCTACTTTACAGGGGAATACAGAGGAAGTAAACCCAATCTGGGTTTACTTCCTCTTTAAGTGGTATTAAAACCATCAGCAAACAGTTATTATATAGCAGCTCACCAATTTAGATGTGATGGCTGCATTGATTTTCTTTTTTTAGGCTTTCTTTCTTTTTTCACCTGGTGATCTGGAAGGTAAGTCTGTTGTTTTTCAAAAGAGCAAGTGCCCTTCAAGGTGTCTGGTAGGGGTGCTTAGAATGATCAGCTTTTATTTATTCTTGTAAAACCTTTATCCCAAACGAAAAAAAAAACAGTTTGCTGTAACTGAATATAACGTGTGAGCTGAAGTTTGACTTCAATGTGTTAGGGATTTTAAATCTGATAGTGCTAGTCTAACACTCCCTCCCCCCCCCCATGCTGACATTACTACTGTCTGTTGTGCCCCCTGTGCTCATTCATCCAGAGTGGGGGCACTATAAGGCTGGGTTCACACTTGTGCGATCACAAACCTTGCATGTGATTCGCACTGCATTGCTGTGCAGATTACATTCGATGCCCATGAGATGCAAATTCAGCCATACAAACGGTATGGCTAAAATGGCATCGCATTTGCGCCAAAATGGTGCAGGACGCTTTTTTTGGTCTGCACTGAAATGGGAGTGTTCACTAAGGATGGGCTCGGGCGTGTTCGGAACCGAGCTTGCCCAAGCCCACCAGGAAGTGAACCCTGCACTGCGCTAATCACAGGCAGAGAGACATTCCCCGGTCTCTGCAGCCGTGCATCGGGGAAATGTTCCGAACACGCCCGAGCCCATCCTAATGGCCTGTACACACGATCCGAAAATAGGACGAAAAATACCGCATACGATGCGATCGTACGATAATCGGATCGTTAGTACACAGCTTACGAGAGCCGGTCACGACAGGTCATCCGATAATATTCAATTGGACAAGCATGAAAATTTTGATTGTATGGTGCCCAATTGTACGATTTTCGTTTAATCAGTACAGTTGTCATCCGACAATACAATATAAATACACTACAACACATGACATCACTTCAGATTTTTTATTCTGTCGTACGAGAATTTTCGTGACTTTAGTACATTCTTTCCATTCGATCTGAGATTACCATGCAAAAAAAAACGGACGATCTGTCATCCGATTTTCGGATCGTGTGTACGGGGCATTAGTGTTCACACCTGATGCAGCCGCCACATCTAAAGCTTGGTAAGCTCCAATATATTACATTTTTGGTTTTGGGGTTAATACTACTTTAAGGTTGACAGTTAAAATGCAGCTCAATTGCCTATTTTTGCCATCTTCTGACTGTGTAGATGAGCCCTAAGAGAACAAATACTTGGAAATACAGTAAGCCAATTGCATAAGCAGGAAATTCGATTTCTGGACGAGTTCTGCAAACAAGCTTCTATGCAAATACTCCCAGCCCTGTGTGCTTTGTAATCAAGTCTTTTCTTCAGTAAGGCCCGTCTCCAGTTTCTCTATCAAGTGTGGTAAGGTAAATCTGAGCATAAACCATAAAAGGTGAGTGCAGCCCGAAACAAATTATAGGACAGGTTTTACCTAATCACACATTGCCTGAAAGACTAGACTGAAATCTGATTACATAGCAATTACAAATCTGAGCAACTACTCCTATAAATTGGCAGAGTGCTTTCATTAGCAGTAAGAAATTGTTTCTCAGTTAAAGTTATGGAGTTTTACACACTACAACTAATATTGTCTTGATATAACAAGGGAGTTAGCACTGTCACCTTAGGACAAGAATTGTTTTACTGTCAGAATCACCAGGTGAAAAAAGAAAGAAAAAACTACAATAAGGAAACCTCATTTAAGAACTGATAAGATGCAATACAACAAATGTGTGTTTGAGACTTTAGATACACATTAAAGTGGTTGAAAAGGCAAAAGGCTTTTTTATCTTCATGCATGAAGATAAAAAGCCTTCTGTGTGCAGCTCCCCCCTCAGCCCCCCAATACTTACCTGAGCATTGGCTAGGGTTGCCACCTGTCTGGGATTCACCCGGACAGTTCGGGTTTTTAACCATGTGTCCAGGTTTCAGTCCACCTGAAACCCAGACACAATATTCAGTCAGGAATGTGGCTTAGAACAGGGCCTGACAGGAGGGTGAGTGGGCACTATGCATGCAGCATTACTATTCTCTTTGGAGAGCCCAAAGGTGTCCCAGGCCTGTTACAATCCTATAGTGTATGCTAAAAATATTTTTTATTCTGTGCGCCACTAACGTGTTCGGGTTTGGCTTGAAGAAAAAGTGGCAACCCTAGCATTGGCACCAGCTACTGTCAATAAAAGTCAGTTAGCCAATTAGGAGAGAAGGGACGAGGCTGAACTGCAGCTCAGTGTCTGAATGGACAAACAGAGCTGTGGCTCGGGTGCCCCCATAGCAAGCCGCTTGCTGTGGGGGAACTCGACGGGAGGGAGAGGCCAGGACCACTGAAGAGGGACCTGAAAAGAAGAGGATCTGGGCTGCAAAACCACTGCACGGAGAAGGTAAGTGTAAGATATTTGTTATTTTTAAAGAAAAAAAACCCAAGACTTTAGTATCACTTTAAGGTTGGATTCACATGAGTCTGGTGTGAATTCCAGCTCTGTTCTCCCTGCGAAAAGAAACAGCTGCTGTTCAGCAGTTCTTCTCCATTCTAGCAGGGAATCAGCTGACCTGGGGGGGGGGGGTGTAGTGAGGAGGGGGAGAGATCCCTGTTCACAACGGAACACATCTGCGAATCAAATGCGGTCCCAAAGAACAGAATGTGCCTGGAATTCGCACCACACTGCTTAGAAAATGCACACGTTTTCTGTGCAATGCGGAATGCGAATGCAACGCACAGATGTGAACCAGACCCATTGAAAACAACATGTTTTCAAATGGTCTGCGAATTGGATGTGGTGTGAACCCAGCCTAAAGGAAACTTGTACCAAGAAAACAATATGGGCTGCCATTTCAGACGTCTTAAACTGGACCTGAACCTAAAAAGCATACAACTGCTGCTGTGTTATAGTAAACATCTAAAAAAAGTGGTTGTAAAGGGTCAAGGTTTTTTACCTTCAAGTGATTGTAAAGGCTCATTGTTTTTGTGTTTTTTTTTAAATAACAAACCTGTTATACTTACCTCCTCTGTGCAGTTGGATTTGCACAAAGCAGCCCGGATCCTCCTCTTGTCGGGTCCCTCGCTGTCTCTTCTGGCCACTCCCTCTGGTGAGTGCCCCCTCATCCAGAAACTTGCTACAGGGGGAACCCTAGCAGAGTTTGAGTTCTGTGTATCCATTCAGACACGGAGCCCCGACCCGGCCCCTCCCTCTCACCCAATTGGCTGACTGATTTTGATTGACAGCCGCAGGAGCCAATGGCGCCACTGCTGTGTCTCAGCCAATCAGGAGGAGTGTCTGGGACAGCTAAGACACTCGTGGACAATGCTACAGAGAGAAGGGGCTCAGGGTAAGTATTAGGGGGTGCTGGGGAGGCTGCCACACACAGAAGGTTTTTTATTTTAATGTATAGAATGCATTAGGATAAAAAACCTTCAACCTTTACAACTCCTTTAATGCATTGTATGCAGCCCTTACCCCTGGCTCCCCCTTATATTTACCTGAGTCCCATCTCAACCGATCGATGTGCATGAGAGCAGTGGCTATCCCAGGTCTCTTCCTCCTTATTGGCTGAGACAGCAGCATGAACCAGCAAGTGAGCCAATGAGGAGAGAGCGCAGGGCCGAGCCATGCTCCGCCTGGAATTCTTCCTAAAAATAACAGTGCCTTAAACCCCATAGCTGTAAATCTGCAGTGTGAGATCATCTTAGGTACTGTGCCTCTGACTGCTAGTCTCACAGGATTTGGAGTAAAAACGAGCTTGGGTTTTGTCCAAACTTGGGTTCAGATTGAACCTGGACAGAAGCTGTCACTCCCACCCATGGCTGCCCAATGAATGGCCATATTGTGAATGATGTCACAAGCAGCCAGGGCAATTACAGCAAAGGCACTCCCGCCCCACAACTATATGTTAGGGCAGTCCCCGCCCCGCAGCTGCACATACACCAAGGGGCAAGGATGCTCTTGACATTGTTGACCTAATATGGCACAAACATCCCTAACCGCTTTGTGTATGTGCAGCTGTGGAGTGGGGAAAGCTCTGGCCAAAGTTGGGCTCACAACACAATGCCTCTGCTACACTGAAATCCCAACCAGCGTTGTCAGCCCTGTCTGCTGAACTACAGAAATTCACCAATCCTTTACCCATTTATTCCCCTCTCTTCATGCATAGATTGACTTTTTGCTAGCAAAAAAACACTGCTGCCTTGACCAAGAATCTGCTCACGCACTGTGTATAAGCAGTGACGAAGGTAGACATTCGTTCATACGGGGCAAAGACTCAGTTCGGCGACCCCACTCGAGAGAGAGGTTCTCCATCCATACACTTCCAGCCCCTTGCCCAGAGAGGGAAGTTTAATACATACATAGATATCAATTTTTGTAATAATGATTTCAAGCCTCACTTCTGTAGCTGATTAGGACAGGCGCTGCCAGGTAAGAAGAAGTGAGCCAAGAAGAGGGTCTTTATTAAGGTCTTCCTTCCTTCCTGGCAGTGCCCCTCCCAATCTGCTGTGGGGGCGAGGCTTGAAATCTCCATGTAAAGCGCTGCTGTTTTCTTCTGGTGTGGCGGCTAGGGCTGCCACCTTTTCTTCAAGCCAATCCCGAATACTTTAGTGGCACATGCCAATTTTTTTTTGTTTTGTAGTATACACAGCAGGGATATGCAATTAGTGGACCTCCAGCTGTTGCAGAACTACAAGTCCCAGGCATAGCAAGACTCTGATAGCCACAAGCATGACACCCAGAGGCAGAGGCATGATGGGACTTGTAGTTTTGCAACAGCTGGAGGTCCGCTAATTGCATATCCCTGCACTATAGGATTGTAAAAGACCTGGGACACCCTTTGGGTGCCCAAAGGAGAGCAGTAATGTGGCGTGCAGTGAATAGTGACTGGGGCTAAATTGCGTTAAAAGTTGGAGGGGCTTAAAGGGGCATGTTTATATAAATCAAAAGCATTCTCGTACCCATAAAAAATACTAAGGTTACAAAAACAAATGTCACTGTAAAAATAGGAACTTGGCCTACCTTATAAGATGGATATAAGAAGGACATGGGTATTGTATAGTGGACTTCAGGAGAGGCCTGCACATTGTATACTAGATATAAGAAGTACCTATGGTATTGTGTAGAGCACATCAGGGGAGGCCTGCACATTCTATGCTGGATATAGGAAGGACCCAGATCTTGTATACTGTAGTGGGCATCAGGAGTGACCTGCACTTTGTATACTGTATCTTAGAAGAATGTGGGTATTGTATAATGGAGATCAGGCGATGCCTGCACATTGTATACTGGACATAAGAAGGAGCTGGGTATTGTAAAATGGACATAAGGAGAGACCTGTGGTATAATAAATGTAAAAAGGTCTACATATTGTATTGTGGAAATCAGAAGAGGTCTGCATATTGTATACTGGATTTAATAAAGGCCTGTATATTGTATTGTGGACATAAGGGAAGGCCCACATATAGTATATTTGATTTGAGAATGACCTGTGCATTGTGTAAAGGACATCAAGAGAGGCCTGCACATGATATACTGGATATAAAATGGACCTGAGTATTGTATAAAGGATATCAGAAGAAGCCTATACCTTACATATATTAATTAAATACATAAAGCACCCATAGTCTCTTGAGTTTTTAGAAGCAGAAATGCACTGTTGTATGCATTTTACCAAGTGTTTACTTCTTCCTCTTCCACCATAAATGCAGGTTTTCATTATACACAGAACATACGTCAGATAGTTCATAGTGATTATTCAGGAGAAAGCACAAACTTGCAATATGCAGGATCAAAATGTTGTGCCTTGCGTCATGTTTGTGTAACAGCCTGGGTTCACCATTATACAAAACACAATTAAAATATTATATCAAATATAAAACAAGTATGCTTTACCCAATGACCAAGAAAAGATTAAAATGGAACTTCACTTTAAAAGGGAAGTTCCGCCTTAACACCTCTGCCCTCCCTTCTCTCCCACTTTTGGAGGTGTTTTTTTGGGGGGGAGGGCAGGTTCCTAGTTTTAGCAGGTACCCGCTCCCACTTCCACTCTGACCACCTAGGCCAGGGTTTCTCAACTAGGGTTCCTCCAGAGGTTGCTAGGGGTTCCTTGAGCAATGGTCAATTTCTACCTCTCAGATAAATTCCCAATGACATCATTGATCTTTTTAGCTATCTGTAAGGGGGTAATTCTTCCCAATGACCACAAGTGTAAGGAGCATTCTTCCCATTGACTAATCACACTAATGTATCATGAGCTGTAGATTTTTAATTTTTAGCAGGGGTTCCCCGAGATCAGAGAATTAGTTCAAGGGTTCCTCTGTGTTGAAAAGGTTGAGAAAGGCTGACCTAGGCAACTGGCGTGAATGTTCTCCCCCCTACCCTTCCTGCCCGCAACCCCCTGGGACATGTCACAGGTCCCAGAAGACTGGGGGACCATTCACAAAGTGCAGGGCAGCTCACTTATGTGCAGTGGGAAACCCGCTTTGAAGCTGCAATGAGTCACAGCACTTAATAAACATGTCGGAGATGGGGAACCAAAGACCGGCGAAGAACTGGTGCGGGTGAGGATGGCACTAGATACTAGAACAGGAAAGTGCTTTTTTTTAAATTCAGCAGCAACAGTATTTGTAGCTGCTGGCTTTTTTTTGTTAAGACAGAAGATCCTCTGATCCCCCAGACTGCCACCAGCCACACCAAATATCATATTTCCAACATGATAAAATCCTGGCTGATTAAACTAGCCTCCCTGTCCCTGACAGAATAGCTCTGGCATGGTGTTATTTATCACACACATCAGAATATTTGTAACCCACCGTACATTATTTTATAGCGGCTCATCTGGATGTCACAGGAAGTAGTTATTACTTAACACCTTCTATAAATAAGTTGCCCTTCGGGAGCTACTTGTCACACGGTTCGGAAAGGATAATTAATATGTGTCAGTCCTCCTGGCTTTCTAATGCCATTCTTCTTGAATGCCAATTAGAACATTTATAAGAATTTCCCAGCACAGTTAATAGTAATAATCACACAGCTGACTAACAAAGTCATCACTTCAAGTACACAGAACCATTCGGGTTAGGATCTAACAAGTGGTCACACACAGTGCAGATTTCATGAAGGAGCCAGTTCAGATAATTCAGCAGAAGTCTGTCACTTTCCCTGGAAATTTAGGGAAAGTTAAAAGGCATGTTATAACATATCAGTGCAAAGATAATGAGCCTAAACACAGTTATAATGATGTCAACATTGCCAGGATCACTAGATAACTGAACTGTGTGCAAGCACTGGAAGGTTAACTTTTGTATTAAAAGTGAAAAAGACCTCTATTATACTTACACATATGTAAGAGTAGAATTTAATATACCTTCAAGCGTTCAAAATTAAGCGGGCACATTTAACCGTGTGTGCAGCCAAGACATAGTTTAGTTTTGGATAAAGTAAGGAAGAATTCAATCACTGTCACATAACATTTTGCTGTATATATCCTGTTGGGCAAATTTACTTTCACTTCCTGTCCTGACCATGCAACAGGAAGTAAAGCTGGCCATAGATGGATCAATGTTTGGCTGGTTCCTGCTGAAACTTGTTGATTTACAAAATTTGATTTACCAATGCCAATGGGCTGACTGGTAAAATTATCCTATCAGATGCAGCAACTGTTTATAATTTAGGCAGCTGCAGGTGCTGTGGCTGCCTGAACACAAAAGCCACTCATTGAGCCCGCAGGTTGTTTTGGTGCATAGATAGATAGATAGCAGTTTAAAGAAAAATGAAGTTCAATTGGGCATTAACATGAACCTGTAACTAGGACAGCAATTTGTGTCTTAGGTCGGCCATAGATGATTCAAACCATTAATGGGCAAGCTGAAGGTACCAAGTTGATCGATTGATCAACTTGGGTATGACCGGCCTGTTGGATTCGCTTGCAATTATCGCAATCGGCTGCTATAGCCAGTAGAGATAATCACTGTCTTCTCTTCTACCATTGTGGATGGCTTCCCCCCAACCCATGGCTGCAGGAAAGACGTGCTCCGTTTATGGCCATCCTTCCCTGTCCTGCATTCCCCCAATTTCTCCTTCCCTCCCGTGTGACCCAACCTTCCTACTTCCCACCCCCACCTCCTTATTTTCCCCCTTCTTTCTCTCGCTCTTCTTCTCCTTCCCTTTTTGTTTTCCTACCTCGTTCTCTTTATTCTTCTCTCTGCTTTCAATATAAAATGTTTAGAGGCATAAGGTATAATGGTACATAATACAGGTGGTCCCCGGGTTACAAACAAGATAGGGTCTGTAGATTTGTTCATACGTTGAATTTGTTTGTAAGTGGGATCAGGTACAATTTTTAAGTGTAGCTCCAGCCAAAAAAATGATTTTTAAGCTTTTTAGATTGCATAGGGAAGGGGTAACAGCCCTGTAATGTTTGTTTTGCTGTCTATGTTTCTGTTCAGCAGATTTCACCTCACTTCCTGTCCCAATGATAATTGGATTTTGAAAATTTTGTGTTGTTGTGGAAACAAACCTTGGTGATAAAGGTTCAGTGGAGACACCTTTTTCCCATAACAACTCTCACAGGAGTGAACTTCCCTTCCTAGGGGTAGATTTCATCTCACTTCCTGTTGTCTCCCTGTAAGTAGGAGTCGTTCATAAGTCGGATGTTTGTAACTAGGGGACCGCCTGTAGTGTTTTGTTTTCATGATGATGATGACCTGCTATTCTTCTATTCCAATTTTGTCGTAGGTTTAGTCAACTTATGTTATCCATTTGTCTAGGTTACAGTTTTGTACATACACATGTCAAATGACATGACTTTCTATTTACACTTCGCCTCTTTAAATAAATGCAGATTTGAATAAAATCAACCTGTAAGGATAGAACCGAGATACCAATTATCTTATTTTTAAAGGCACGAGCTCCCCAGCTGCCTCTATTTGCTTTGCCTGGATTGGGTATTGATTGTATGTCTGTATTTACCTTTACAAAAATCTCAGAGCCAGACACTTTTTTGGGAAGAAATAATGGGCTGGGTTGGATTTCTCAAATAATTGCTTTTAGTTAAATGTGAGATAACACAACAACATGGATATCCAATAATCCAATAGCAACCCCCCCATATTTGGCTAATTGAATGACTGTGGAAAAATAATCATGCCTGGATTTATAACCACCATCTAAAGTTGTAATATAGTTGAAACCAAATTCCAAAAGAAGTAGGAGCATTTGAAAAATGAATAAACCTTGCCAGCAGCTAAGCATTGCAGTGTAACTGTAAATATATCTGGGGGCAGCCTATAGCAGCAAAGTCCTGGAAGCTTACAATCAGTAGAGTCATAGACTATCCCCCCTTTAGTCCATCATGAATGCTGCTGCCAGACTTATCCACCTTACCAACCATTCAGTGGCTGCTACTCCTCTCTGTCAATCCCCCCACTGGCTTCCACTCACCCAACAAATAAAATTCAAAATACTAACAATAACTTACAAAGCCATCCAAAACTTGGCCCCCAGCTACATCACTAACCTTGTCTCAAAATACCAATCAAATCAATCTCTACGTTCCTCCCAAGACCTCCTGCTCTCTAGTTCCCTTGTCACCTCCTCCCATGCTCACCTCCAGGACTTTTCCTGAGCCTCTCCCATCTTCTGGAATTCCCTACCTCAATCTGTCTGACTCCTACTCTGCTTGCTTTTAGACGATTCCTGAAAACCCTTCTCTTCAAAGAAATCTATTCTGCCCCCACCTAACACCTTTTCTATCACTTGACCTTCCCTTCTAAATTATAAACTCTAACAAGTAGGGCCCTCTGATTCCTCCTGTCTGCCCTCATGTTGTAAAGCACTGCACAAACTGTTTAAAGTGGTGTAGTGGGCGGCACAGTGGTGTAGTGGATAGCACTTTCGCCTGGCAGCAAAAGGGTCGCTGGTTCGAATCCCAACCACAACGCTACCTGCCTGGAGTTTGCATGTTCTCCCTGTGCCTGTGTGGGTTTCTTCCGGGTACTCCTGTTTCCTCAAACACTCCAAAGACATTCTGGTAGGTAAATTAGACCTTGTCTAAATTTGCCCTAGTATATAGCTGAAGATTACTTTTCCAGCTGCGGTTTATGTTATCTGGCGAATGCCACTGTGGGACTACTAGTGGGTGATTATCTTCCATAGCCCAGGGGCTTGCTGAACTACACGAGTTAGCAGGTCATTGAGATCAGAATTACTCTGTCTTTACCATACTTGTCTCCAACTAGATAATGCTGCTGCATGTAGTTCATCTTTGAATCCTAGTCCGGACAAGAGTTGCTGTGTCATCCCTCGGCCAGGTTTTTTGTATGTTGGTTTTAAATTGTTGGTATTAAAAAAATAAAAAAAAAATAAAAACCCCTGAAATGAATTCTCATCATCCGTAAACGCGGCAACTTTTGCGCAAACCAATCAATAAACGCCGATTGCAATTTTTTTTTACCAAAAATATGAGGATGAATATAAATCCGATAAATATAAAACCGATGAAAAAAATTGTTTTTTTATATTTTTTTTTTTGGATTTGTATTTTATCAAAAAGTAATACATTTGGGTCTTTTTGTAAAATTGTCGCTCTTCTTTTGTTTATAGCGGCGATCAGAAATGACACAGAGGTGATCAAATACCACCAAAAGAAAGCTCTATTTGTGGGAAAAAAAGGACACAAATTTTGTTTGGGTACAACGCCGCACGACCGCGCAATTGTCAGTTAAAGTGACGCAGTGCTGAATCGCAAAAAGTGCTCTGGTCCTAAAGTGTGAAATCCTTCCAGGGCTGAAGTGGTTAAAACTAATATTTTTCAATAAACACAAGTTATACTCTCCATTAGTCTCGATATTCTGTCTAAATAACTGCTAACTGTGGTTGCAGGATGTTCTCTGCCTCCAATTGCAGTAACCCTCCCTTTTTTCATAACTGCTACGTAACTGTTAGGGGGGCTGAACTTTAAGCTCAAACCGTATTTTAAGGGTTTTTTTTTAATCTGCTAAATTCAGTAAATAAATGGTAATTAAATTCAAATTTGTAGATATGTCAATTGGCTGGGCTTGCCCAAACTTCTGAACATAACAATATCCTACGCTTGGGAGCACTTGCTTTCGACTCTAATTCTTTTACAAATAACTACTGGAGTAGTGGTCTGCCAACAGTTATTCACTAATACAACATAGAGGTGGAATCATAATATGATCCATGGTGAGCTGGGCACATTTTTCCCCATGGATAGTTTGGCATATTAAAAACAAGTACCAGAACTTCAAGCGGTTGTAAGCCTGGGTTCACACTATTGCGAACACAGAAATTGCAAGCGATTCGCACCGCATTGCTGTGCTGATCACATGCGCTGTCTGTGCGATGCGAATTCAGCCATACAGCTTGTTCCCGCATTGCAACAGTGTGAACCGGGGCTAAAGGCTTGATTCTTTTTTCTAACGTAACAAACATGTTATACTTACATGCTCTGTACAATGGTATCGTACAGAGTGGCCCTGAAACTCCTCTTCCGGGGTGCCCTGTCGGCACTGTCCACTCCTCTTCTGCGTCTGCCCTCATAGAAAACTAGAGGGGATTGGTTCCTCTATATTCTGCCCCTTCCTCTTCTTTCTGCTGCCCCAAGGCCCCTCTGTGCCCCCCATCACTTGTCCCCCCGCGCCTCTGCCGGCTCCCCCTCGTCCCTCTTAACACAAAGAAGGGTTGCAAATATTTCATAACTTGTAGTCTGTTTTTAACAAGATGTTGTACGGTTTGATATAACATTGTTTTCTGTTTTGCAATAATAAAGTGAAATTATTTTATCAATTTGTTGATTGGTTGTATTTGGTGCCTAAAAAAATCCCATTCAAAAATGTATCCAAATCTACAACTAATACCATATCTCCATAAAAAACGAATAGCTTTATTGTATTACAAATTATGAAATATATTATATTTCGCTCCCACCTCATAAGAATAAAATCACACCGTTGTCATTAAACCCTAGCAGCACTAGCCCCTTGCTGTACCTAATCAAGTGAAGCAAACACACACAATGCCAAAAAGTAATAAATGTTGTCATTATTCATTTATACATAATAACACCAGAGATTGCTGGTCCAAGGAATATGTGATTGCCACCTGGGGATCATATGTCATAGGGTTGGACCATGTGTCATAGGGTTTTTTTGGCCTTCCTCTGGATCAACTGTGGGCATAGGATTGTGTATAAGGAGGTTTTCTTTTTATTAATTTTTCTGTATTGGTTAAACTAGATGGACTTGTGTTTTTTTTTTCAGCCTAACTATGCATACACAGTTCTCAAAAACAATCAGCACTACACTATATTGGCAAAAGCCCAAATTGCGGGCAAGTTGCTTAAAGTAGGTTAATGTCCACTAGCAGTTGTGCTTTCTTAAAAAAAAGGGGCATAGTCAAAATCAAAGCAATTGGTGTATGCTATATCCAGCCAGAGAGTTGCATCAATCTTTTCTTCGAATATGCGCTGGTCTAATTAATGTACTAGCGTAGCCACTTTTATATATGGATATCAAGCACAATTCAAGTCATAGGGGCTCAAAATTATGGCCAATAAAATGTTTTGTTTTTCAGTACTCCCAGGTCAGTTCACAGACGCCATAGTCTTGAATATATAATATAGTTGGCAGCTGCTAATTAATGTAAAAACTCCATCTACACAGATGATTCAAATGTATGGCATACATTACACCTTTTTCTAGAATAGGCAATCACCTATTTTATTAAACTTTTTGCAATATAGCACTTCTTGTTTTTGAGAATGATGGCAATATTTATTATTTTTTGGCATTGTGTGCATTGAGGATGCATTCACACCTGAGCGTTTTGTTTCAGGCAGAAAGTCGCGCAATTTTACCGCAATCTTTGCCATGATTTTGTACAGGTCATAAGGTCACCAATGTAAAAAACAGAAAAATGCCTGCAATCTGCCTAAAAAGAAGCTCATGTACTTTTTTGAGCTTCAGGTGTTTTGCTTCAGGCGACAGAAAGCTCAGATGTGAACAGGGGGGCCATTGAAATGAATGGGATTTTGCTTGTTGGGCGTTTTGGAGCTGCAGAGATGAGCGTTTTACGAGCTGAAAACGCTCAGGTGTGAATGGGCCCTGAATGCTTAGGTATGAGGAAGGAGTAGCACTGGTAGGGTTTAATGATATTGTCAGTTTTTACTTATGAGCTGATTGTGGATAGGAATTTTATTACATTTTACAATTTTGTAATAAAAAGTTATTAGGTTTTATGGGGATATGCTTTTAGCAGTGTCTTTATTCACCCCTTCTGTTTTTTTTTACATATAATTATAGTTTAGTTTGTAGAAACCTGCACTAATCACAAGATGCAAACTCCATATCTTTTGAAGCATTGCAGCATAGCACTCCCTCTACACCTTAAAAAGTCACTTACATGAGGTTAATCCGATGGCTTCATTGCTTTCTGAGTCACTGACCTAGAACAAGAATGCAAACCAGAAGTTCTGACTTCACTAGCTATAGGCTTGTTTTTGACTAGTGACTCACTAGGAGGTGTGCAGTGATAGCACCCATAATTTTCCCAGCAGAGGTCTCTCAGCATGATGTTGTGGAAATTTAAAGGACAATTGTACTTTCGGAACAGTTGCCCTGTAACTACTTTCCTCTTCCCCTACTCCAGCTGTTGCAAAACTACAAGTCCCATCATCCCTCTGCGTGTCATGCTTGTGGTTGTCAGAGTCTTGCTATCCATCATAGGACTTGTAGTTCTGCAACAGCTGGAGGTCCGCTAATTGCATATCCCTGCCCTACACCAAGTGTAGCCCAACACAAAATATACCTTCATCCCCAGTGCAGCGATAGTCGGAGCCAGGGGAGGGCTGGCAGCCTTAGGCCTGGGGGGCAAGTCCAGTCAAGTGGCCCATTGAACCACCATCTCACCATCCATGCCCACCTGATTTTAGAAGGATATTGATGTTATAAAGCAAGACAAATATGATACAATGTGGTAACATCATTTAATGTTAATAGCAACAAAGGAGGTTTTACAAAAATAATGCATCAATGCAGCTTATCAGTGCCCACCAATGCAGCTTCACCAGTGCCTATCAGCTTAGCCTCATCAGTGCCCATCAATGCAGCCTCACCAGTGCCCATCAATGCAGCCTCACCAGTGCCTATCAAATGCAATCTGATCAGTGCCCATCATGGAGCCTCGCCAGTGCCCATCAGCACAGCCGGCCCTGGGTGCCGCCCCCCCCCCCTTTGCCTGCAGTTAGTTTGTGGCTGCGCCCCTGGCCCCTGCTCCCTTCCTCCACAAGAAGAAAAAAGTGTGAGCGGGCAGCTGCTGTCGGCCATTTTTAATGTAAGTTAGGGTGGCCTGGGGGGCAATTGGTTGGAGCAGCACAGCCTTTTGTCCAAAAAAAAAAAAACAGTTGGATTCTATTCTTAGTGCACATGCAAGCCATGGCCCTATTCTTTCCTATAGGAGAGTCCTAACACAAGAAGAGATTTTTTTCTACCCGGCACTGTGAGGAAATGCACAGTGAATATTGCTGGTTTGGGGCACAAGGTATTTATCCAGGTGGGTAAGTCATTAAAGGAGAACTTTAAGTTTAAATGGAAATAAATGAACAAGGCATATACGCATATAAAAAAGTGTATGTACCTCAATCTTTAGCACCTAGTGTGGATCCTGACTGCTCTCTCCTTTCCCTGCAATCTGCATCTGTCACTTATGACCGTTTTCTGTGACACCAGGCAATTCATGGTGAGGAAATGTGGACTGGAACTGTTGAGGAGGAGGAGGGACCCCATGGCCTGGTATGCATTATGGGGGAGCGTCACACCTTTTTTTGTATGGGAGGCTTCCTATATCAGACCCTCATATAGGATAAGGGTCTGTTACAGATGAAGACAATACCTGATCATATAAACAAAGGAGCTGGGAATAGTTAAAAAAAATGATGTGGGGTCCCCCTCGTAAAGCACTTTGTACTCATGTTGATGAGCACAAGGGCCTCTTCCCCACAACCCTGGCCCGGTGGTTGTGGGGTTTGTGGATCGCAGACTTTTCCAAGAAACTTTAACCTTATCCACTCATTTTGATTAGGACTGAAGAGAAGCGCTTTTATTTACCTGATTCTCCACTTCCCCATGATTCAGAGGTGGACTGTCCCTCTACATCCTAACGTCCAGAGGAGGCCTATGAACCCTACTCTAGCCTTGATGACATCAGGACCCTTGTCAGGGAAGGCATTTCCATAGTGAAGAGTTTCTCTGCACATGCATATGCGCATGCGCAGGCTGGAAACTGGCCAGGCAGATGTGCATAGCCGTGAGCATAGGTGCACGCATGCTTAGCAAAATGTGCATCTGTCAATAAAGCTGCCGCCAACCAGGTTATTAAAACAGGCTTCAGTATGGGTTCCTGAATCCTGTGTTGACCTCTGATCCTGATCCAGCTTACTTCTGACCTGCGTTTGTCTGCTACCTGCCCTCAACCTCGACTTGTCACTGGATTCTGCTTCTGCCTCCTGTTTCTGCTTGTTCAATCTCCCTTTGCATACTTGGCGGCGGGGAGTCTTTTTGTGCTGCCCTCCTGCAAAGTGCCGCCCTAGGATACAGCGTTGGGTAAGCCTAGAATAAGGCTTACCTGTAGGTGCCCTGCATATCTCCCAAACCTGCACGGTTCAGGAGATGTGCAGTGCTCTGCATGTGCCCACGTCATTTCGGCACATGCGCAGTGAAGTAATGGCGTCCGTGCTTTTTCTCCACTGACACTGTGCTAAATAATAGCCCATTATGCTTCTAATTTACAGGTGTATGTAGAGAAAATAAACCCTATCTGGGTTTACTTTCTCTCTAATTACCAAAAACCAATAGATCTCTCGTAAATTAGGTGGCAAATTCTACAAATTCTTCACTAAATATACTGTCTATGTTTAAAGCTATACCTGAAAAACAATAGTCCACTATAAACCCTTACATGTGCATGTCTGTTTCACACAAAAAAATATCCAATTTTTAAGGGGTTGCCTAATGTGAATATATGCCAAAGCTGCACAATTTTACACTCAAACACATATATGGCAGAAGCTGGTGTGACCCATGGAAAGCTATACAATATTTTGATAAACAACCAAACCTACTTTTTCCTTTACAGTAGATGCTTATCTAGACATGCCACAGATTTTGTGGACAGGAGAACTTGACATCTCTCATCACTCAAAAATACATGTTTTGGGTAAATACAGCAATCCGCGCACAAGATCAACGGAATGGCAAAACTCGTATGCACAATTGGAAGGAAGCATTACATGAAAAGCAATTTGATTCACAGGTGTCCCTACCTCCTGCAGCTTTTCAATGTTCACAAAAAATGTATAGACCTGAGATAGGGGAATCTGCAAATTAGCACATTGTTTCCAATATAACATGCAAGCATGCAGAGGCGGCTCTAGGCTTTGTGAGGCCTTAGGCAAAACCTAGACGTGAGGCCCTACTCATGCCCATAATGGGAAAAATAATTCAAGCAATAAAAAATTAACTTTATAAATTGCATATATTAAGAGATTTTAAGTGCTGGTGTTAGTACTCTCTATCTCGGTGCTGCTAGTGTCAGTGTCAAATTAGGCAGTTGCGAGGCCCCTGTGAGTGCGAGGCCTTAGGCGACCGCCTAATTTGCCTAATTAGAGAGCCGCCTCTGCAAGCATGAGCTACCAGTGAGGGGGACCTCATCATGTAGCTCATGGTTTTTCAATGAAGTTGGACCTAAACCCAAAATACTATGTAGACTAAGTTAGGGTTTCCAGCAAAATAGCTCATGAAGATACTCCGAATTCACATAATAGCTATTTTGGTACTTTATACCGCCATATACATTTATTGGGTGGCTATAGGTTTATTAGGGACTTGCTACTGTATCTTCCCAGCACATAATTTATCCACCCTATAAAGCTCTACTGCTCATAGTTTAACCAGTTGCCAACCGCCCTCCGTGGCTTGACGGAGGAAACGGCAGCTGCCAGATCGCACATTGTGAGCACACGCCGCCGGAGGCGCGTGCACTCACTGCGTTCCGGGGGGCCAGGGAGCAGGTAGGGCGGACTCGATGTCCATGATAACCCCTCCAGAGTGTCAGAACGGGGGTCCGTGTATGTAAACACGGATCTCCATTCTGACAGAGGGGGAAGGGATGTGATTACAGGCTCCCTGTGTATGAGAGCCGCGATCAGTCCCCTCCCCCAGCCAGCCCAGCCCCCATACAGTTAGAACACACTGAGGGAACACAGTCAACCCTTTAGAGCGGCCCCTGCAGGTTAACCCCTTCACTGCCAGTGACATTTACACAGTAATCAATGCATTTTCATAGCATTGATCGCTGTATAAATGCCAGCAGTCCCAAAACAGTGTCAAAATGGTCCGACACAATATCGCAGTCCCGATAAAAATCGCAGATTGCCACCATTACTAGTAAAAAATAGAAAAAAGATAAAAACCCCATGAATTAATTCTCATCATTCATAAACATGGCAACTTTTGCGCAAACCAATCAATAAACGCTGATTGCAATTTTTTTTTTTTACCAAAAATATGAGGAAGAATATAAATCGGCCAAAACCAATGAAAAAAATAGTTTTTTTCGTTTTTTTTTTATTTTTTTTTTGGTTATGTAGTATAGCAAAAAGTAAGAAATTTCAATTTTTTTTTTTTGCAAAATTTTCGCTCATCTTTTGTTTATAGCGGTGATCAGAAATGACGCAGAAGCGATCAAATACCACCAAAAGAAAGCTGTATTTGTGGGAAAAAAAGGACGTCAATTTTGTTTGGGTACAACATTGCACGACTACGCAATTCTCAGTTAAAGCGACGCAGAGCCGAATCGCAAAAAGTGCTCTGGTCATACAGGGGGAAATCCTTCTGAGGCTGAATGTAGTTAAAGTGTTTGTTACCGCAACATTTCATATTCCTGATATGTGCCTGCTGTACCATGTACTTGTATGAAAAAGTACCCTGTTCTCTTTCTATTGCTTCCTTTATGTGAAATCCCTGGTGTTCCTGCCAGCACCTCAGTTTTCCTATTAAAACTGATCACTCTAAGCAGCAGAGCACAGCGTGGTCAGTTCTCTAGCTATGCTGGGAACTCAGTGTGCTCTCCTCCAATGATCAGACTTGTCCCGACACTCCCCCCACTGCACAGCCATTCATTGGGAAGCTCAGTGTGCTGCTGCTTCTCCTCCCCTCAGCTCTTATGCAGCTGAGAACAGAAGGAATGCAATCATTTATACAAACGGGAAAAAAGTTATTTATAATTGTTTTTTATATCTATACAAAAATCTTGTACCTTTCATTTCTATTTTAAACAGAGTGGGTAGTTTTACAAGGTGATCATTTACAATCACTTTAAAGCCAGCTCCCTATCAGAGTACAAAGAGCATTAACAGGTTGATAAAATAGTAGCTTTGCCCTTATCAGGGGAATTCTGGTATTGTGGAACACAATCCAACAATATCACCACTGTGCTATAAACAACTCTACATATACAGTATAGAGGTAATGATGTAAATGCCACAGCTAGGACATTTTTCCAGCACAACATTTTTTTTTTAAAAAAGGTACTGTATTACACTATACGTACTTTAACAAATGCTTGGTGAGATTGTGTATAGTACCATTAAATAAAAAAACAACATGCAGTTGTGCTCATAAGTTTATACCAATAAACTGTGTTTACGCTTTTAAAATCATAATTAGTGTTGAGCGAACCCGGACTGTAACGTTCGGGTCCGTACCGAACTTTTGGGTGTCCGTGGCACGGACCCGGACCCGGACATTTCAAAAATCGTTCGGGTTCGGTCCGGGGTTCTGCTATTTTACTCCACGTGTTGAGAAGCTGCAGGGCAGCCAATCAACAAGCGTTTCACTGGTTTGCCCTTAGAAGCCATCACAGCCATGCCTACTAATGGCATGGCTGTGATTGGCCGGTGCATCATGTGACCCAGCCTCTTTATAAGCTGGAGTCACAGTGCTGCAGTCACATGCTCCTTGGGTTAGTATAGGGAAAGGTAGCTGACGGCGTGAGGGACAGATTTTAGCCATTTTAAGACCTGATCCTGCATCCTGAGATAGATTACTTTACTACTGCTGTCTGTGCTGTTGCTCTGAGGACAGATAGCAGAAATTAGAG
>BLSH010173294.1:144403-161970 GCA_018402905.1 Glandirana rugosa
TTATGTAAGATGATGAGGAGGGCTCATACCGCTATGGTGTATACACTGTGAAAATGTGTCGGACCGGTGTATGTCTCCGGGTTATACGTCCCTCGCGGTAGTCCGCAAGATTCCTGTATTTAATGTGTGTATTAAAGGACTGATGGAGAACGTGAAAACTTCCAGGACCTCGTGGTCCTGTTACCTTTACGGGTTTTTTACTGGGGTAAAACCTTTCATTTGTCCTGATGGCGCTCCCTGCATGTTAGGCCTCTGTATGTGGCCAGGCTGTGTAAAAGTGTCACGTATGTGGTATCGCCATACTCGGGAGGAGTAGTAGAATGTATTTTGGGGTGTAATTTGTGGTATGAATATGCTGGGTGTGAGAAATAACCTGTTAACATATGACAATTTTGTCAAAAAAAAAAATAAAAAAAAAAACTTCATTTTGCAAAGAATTGTGGCAAAAAATTACAACTTAAAAAAATTCACCATGCCCCTTACTAAATACCTTGGGATGCCTACTTTCCAAAAAGGGGTCATTTGGGGGGTATTTGTACTTTCCTGGCTTGTTAGGGTCTCAAGAAATGAGATAGGCCGTCAATATATCAAGTGTGATCAATTTTCAGTGATTGGCACCATAGCTTGTAGACTCTATAACTTTCACAAAGACCAAATAATATACACAAATTTGTTTTTTTTTTACCAAAGATATATAGCAGTATAAATTTTGGCCAAAATTTATGAAGAAAAATTACTAATTTTCAAAATTTTATAACCGAAACAAAGAAAAATTATTTTTTTTACAAAATTTTCGGTCTTTTTTTAATTATAGCGCATAAAATAAAAAAGCCAGCGATGATTAAATACCACCAAAAGAAAGCTCTATTTGTGTGAAAAAAAGGACGCAAATTTCATATGGGTACAATGTTGCATGACTGAGTAATTGTCATTCAAAGTGTGAGAGCGCTGAAAGCTGAAAATTGGTCTGGTTAGGAAGGGGGTTTAAGTGCCCAGTTGTCAAGTGGTTAAAATAAAGATTACGATTCTCTCATGATTCTTGACGTGACATCATTTTGCACATTATACAAAAAAACTAGGCTGACTTTACGGTTTAGCTTTTTTTTTTAATTCATTTTTTTCTACTGTCTATGTCCCAGTTTGACCCATTTCCCTTCACCTACTATGACAACATTGCAAGATGTGAGGGAAAAGCTCCAATGGGGTCAAAGACAGCAACTAAAAGTAAAAGCTGAATTCAAGGAAGATATAAAAATGACACATATTGCAGATATAAAGAGGTTGGTACATAATAAATTGTATTTTGTTTTTGCATGGACAATTAACATATTAATTCCATCAGTGTGAGTACACCCTCACATTTTTATAAAGATTTTATTCTAGCTTTTCATGTGACAACACTGAAGAAATGACACTTTGCTACAATGTAAAGTAGTGAGTGTACAGCTTGTATAACAGTGTAAATTTGCTGTCCCCTCAAAATAACTCAACACACAGCCATTAATGGCTAAACCGCTGGCAACAAAAGTGAGTACACCCCTAAGTGAAAATGTCCAAATTGGGCCCAAAGTGACAATATTTTGTGTGGCCACCATTATTTTCCAGCACTGCCTTAATCCCCTTGGGCATGGAGTTCACCAGAGCTTCACAGGTTGCCACTGGAGTTCTCTTCCACTCCTCCATGATGACATCACTGAGCTGGTGGATGTTAGAGACTTTGCTCCTCCACCTTCGGTTTGAGTATATCCCACAGATGCTCAATAGTGTTTAGCTCTGGAGACATGCTTGGTGAGTGCATCACCTTTACCCTCAGATTCTTTAGCAAGGCAGTGGGCATGGAGGTGTGTTTGGGGTCCGAATCACGTTGGAATACTGCCCTGCAGCCCAGTCTCTGAGGGGAGGAGATCATGCTCTGCTTCAGTATGTCACAGTACATGTTGGCATTCATTCAATAAACTGTAGCTCCCCAGTGCCTGCAGCACTCATGTAACCCCAGACCATAACATTCCCACCACCATGCTTGACTGTAGGTAAGACACACTTGTCTTTGTACTCCTCACCTGGTTTCCGCCACACACGCTTGACACCATCTGAACCAAATAAGTTTATCTTGGTCTCATCAGACCAGGACCTGGTACCAGTAGTCTATGCCCTTAGTCTGCTTGTCTTCAGCAAACTGTTTTTCGGGCCTTCTTGTGCATCATCTTTAGAAGAGATTTTCTTCTGGGACGACAGCCATGTAGACCAATTTGATGCAGTGTGTGGCGTATGGTCTGAGCACTGACAGGCTGACCCCCCACCCCTCCAACCTCTGCAGCAATACTAGCAGCACTTATAGGTCTATTTCCCAAAGACAACCTCTCGATATGATGCTGAGCATGTGCAGTCAACTTCTTTGGTCGACCATGGTGAGGCCTGCTCTGAGTGGAACCTGTCCTGTTAAACCGCTGTATGGTCTTGGCCTCCATGCTGTAGCTCGGTTTCAGGGTCTTGGCAATTTTCTTATAGCCTAGGCCATCTTTATGAAGAGCAACAATAATTTTTTTCAGATCCTCAGAGAGTTCATTGCCATGAGGTGCCATATTGAACTTTCAGTGACCAGTATGAGAGAGTGAGAGCGATAACACCAAATTTAACACACCTACTCCCCATTCACAAGTAGAAAAATTAGAAATAGTATCGCGCTAAAGTGCAAAGAGACATGTGAAAAATAAAATAAAAATGTATGTGAAGACAAAGCAGCAACTGTGAACCCTGTGATATTGTCCTGGATACAAACCACAAATTCTAGACAAACAGTCATGCTAAAAAGTGTTGAAAAATAATAATACAAAGTGATCAAAAATGTGCATCAATTGTCCAACAGGTGCAGCTGAAGAAGCAAGCTGTTTCATTTAGCCAATATACACTAGGCTCTTAAGCCACTATTAGGTCCCAAGTGATTGGTGAAAGAAAAAAGAAAGTGCATAAAAGTGATGAGAAACTCATTCAAGGAAAAATAAAAAATTTAAAAAATATAAAAAGGTAGCAGCACAGTTCCAATTAGAGTGGGACTTTTTTTATAAAGATATACAGACATCCGCCTCTATTCCTTTACTGGTATTCACCGCCACCAAGGAGCATGCACACCATGTGGGGTAGAGAGATGGGTACTCTTACCGAAATGGACAGACTCACTATTCCTAGTGGGTCAATCAAGCGTAACCCGCTGCGAGGTATAATGAAGGCTCTCTCACTCTCCCAGAACCATGTCTTTATACAGGATCCAAATGGGTAATGTAACATGCATCCGACCTCCCCAGGGGCACATACCATAAGGAAAAAGGGTGCCAATAGTGTAGTTCCGTAAAACATTAGTTTATTATAAAGTAAAAATGGATACTCACATAGATACAGAGTAAAAATCGCATGGATCGTTTAAAAGCCGACATAACAACATTCAACGCTAAACTCACCCGTCCTTCTGGGTGTAGGTGAGGTGATGTCAGCACGTAGCTCCGCCCTACATGTTTCGTCATATGTGATGTCTTCCAGGGGTGATTGTGATATGGTAATTATGGTTGATTAGGTGATTATGGTAAACAGAACAAAAGGAGAGTGTGAATCTCCCGAGTAGGGGCACACAAAACAATAAAAACCTGAGAGGTATTCTAATCCCTCTCCACTCCATCCAAAGCTAAAAAATAGCTTTGCCTTTAATTATACTTTAACCACTTACAGTGTTTGTTAACCTAAAAAAATAAAAAAAATAAACTAAAAATGGATCCTATCCCTTTAAAGCATGTTATACAGCACAGTGCTTGTTCTGTGTATTTTGACCCCCTGTATCACCTGAAATACCTGGCTGATCCTGCCTAGTTCTGCCTTCCCCTCTGTAAACTGACAACGGTTTATCATGGCTGCTGAGCCCTGACACCGTGGTTAATTTATGTGCCTCTGTCATCCACAGCTCTCCTGTTCTCCTCTGTCCTCTACCCCCTCCCTGCCTGTCAGCTCTGTGTCTGTGCCCCCCCCTCCTGCTGCTCAAATTACAGTTGATTTTTCACATCATTCCTGCTGTGTATTACTGTAAAGTGCTCCTGTGTCTGTGTTTTATAAAAAAATGCAGCTATATAACTGTTTACAGAGCCTTGACAGGCGCTCACGTGACCCACTACCTCTCTCCTCCACCCCTTCTGATTGACGTCAGTCCTGCTGCAGCTGTCAGACCAAGAGAAGAGAGAGGTGGTGGGTCACGTGAGCACTGATCAGCGCTCTATAAACAGGTATATAGCTGCATTTTTTTTATAAAACACAGACACTTGAGAACTTTACAGTGCAAAACGGGTAACAACCACTTTAATCAGTTGTGACCACCCGCCGTGGCTTGACGGCGGCAACATGGCCCTCCTGAGCGGCTGCAGGAACGAGGATCACACGCCGCCGTAAGCCAGGGAGCGGCCACCCCCACGATCGCTCCCTCGCAGTGACAGAGCAGGGATTCGTTAATGTAAACAAGCGGATCCCCGTTCTGACAGGGGAGAGGAGAGTGATCGTATGTTCCCTGTATATGGGAGCAGCAATCACTCTCCTCCCCCAGTCAGCCCAGCCCCCATACAGTTAGTAACACATGCCAGGGAACACAATTAACCCTTTGATTGCCCCCTAGTGTTAACCCCTTCCCTGCCAGTGACATTTACACAGTAATCAGTGCATTTTTATAGCACTGATCACTGTATGAATGCCAATGGTCCCAAAAAAGTGTAAAAAGTGCCCGACATGTCAATGTTGCAGTCCCGCTAAAAATAAATAAAATAATATTAAAAAATAATAGTAAAAAATAAAATAAATAAAAACCCCATAAATGAATTCTCATTGTTTGTAAACGTGGCAACTTTTGCGCAAACCAATCAATATACGCCTATTGCAATTTTTTTTTTTACATAAAAAAACGGGTACTAAACTGATGAATAAATTTGTTTTTTTATATTTTTTTTGGAAATGTATTATAGCAAAAAGTAAGAAATATTGTTTTTTTTTTCAAAATTGTCGCATTGTGTTTGTTTATAGCGCAAAAAATAAAAAAACACAGAGGTGATCAAATACCACCAAAAGAAAGGTCTATTTGTGGTTAAAAAAAAGGACGTCAATTTCGATTGGGTACAGAGTCGCATGACCGTGCAATTGTCAGTTAAAGCGACGCAGTGCCAAATCGCAAAAAGTGCTCTGGTCAGGAAGGGGGTAAATCCTTCCGGGGCTGAAGTGGTTGAGGACCAGGCCTATTTCTGACGTTTGTGGTTTACAAGTTAAAATCAGTATATATATATATTTTTAGCAGAGACTCTGAAGAATAAAATGGCGGTTGTTGCAATATTTTATGTCACGCAGTATTTGCGCAGCAGTCTTTCAAATGCAATTTTTCCTGGGAAAAATACCATTCAATGAATTAAAAAAAAAAAAAGCAGTAAAGTTAGCCCAATTTTTGTATAATGTGAAAGATGATGTTACGCTGAGTAAATAGATACCTAACGTGTTACACTTTAAAATTGCCTACAGTCATGGAATGGCGCCAAACAACGGTACTTAAAAACTTCCATAGGCAACGTTTTAAAAAATGTTAACGGTTACCAGTTTAGAGCTACAGAGGAAGTCTTTTGCTAGAATTATTGCTCTTGCTCTAATGATCACAGTGATCTCCAATGTGTGATTTGAATACGATTTTAAATTGGTGAGCATGACTTACATATGTGTTTCTTTAGCGCGCAAGCATGCGGGGACGGGGGCACTTTAATTTTTTTTTTAATTCATCATTTTACACTGTAATGTAAATATCCCTTGTGACAGTAATAGGCAGTGACAGGTACTCTTTATGGAGGGATCTGGGGTCTAAAATACCCCAAACCCCTCCCCCAAAATGGCAAAATCTGCGTTTTTGAATATTGTGGATTTTTAAAAATCAACGCCGTTGGCTGCCGAGTAATCTGGAAGTGAAATCATCAAGTCACTTCCAGGTTACTACATCGGATACCCGTTCTGGCTTCGTTCGGGTCTCTGGCCAGCCGGCGGATGTGCCGGCAGGTCGCTTGGGTCTTTGATGGGACGGGAGACCCGGGTGGAGCAAGCGAAGGTGGCGGAAGGGGGGGGCGTCCCCGTCCGCTGCTTGTGATAATGCCAAGCAGCTGCTTAGCCACATCAGTTGTTATCACATGAAAGCCAACCATCCGCTCCAAAAAACGGTACCAGGGTGATGCCAATAGCTGCAGGTACAGATTTGGTGGTTAAATGCATCTTTAGCTAAAACCTTTTTTCAATGTTGGATCAAATGGTTACAGGTCTCACTTTTGTTTTGTTTTTTCCTGATCCTGGTTATTATAGTGATGTACCTTAAAAGACATGATTAAGCTTGTGTTTTTCACCTGCATAAGATGTACAGTACATTGATCATGTCGTTTCATGGTCTCATTTGTTACCCTGTACACACAGCCTATAGTAATTCTGCACATTCCAGGGTTGGAAGTTTCTGCTCAGGTTAATGCATGACCTCTGTTTGTAGTCTGAGAACTGACACTTTTTTGAAGAAACAATATATCCCACAATCCCTAAATCTGTTAGACTGGTGTTCTGCAGGTGACAGCTGCATAGTAATTAGATCTGACAAACAAAATCAGGCAGAGCAATGAAGAGAGAAGCCAAGGGATGTGTTTTCATCACATTAGCACTCCCACATTTGTGATGCAACACACTGGAAATGACGAGGTATGGATTGGACGGTGCATAACCTGGAACAAATGTTGCCTTTTCCTTTAGCGAAAAGGGCCAAGCTAGGTGAATGAATACATGGACATAGGGGAATAGATCAGCCATGACACTACAAACTGCAGACATGTTTGTGCCTATCATTACAAGGTAAGACAAGCAACCACATGGAATATCGCTACACCAATACCTACTTAAACAACAAAAATCTTTGAAAGTGTACAATGCCTTTAAAACATAACTGAAAGAATTTAGCTAAAAAGGGAAAAAACACTGACTGTATATCTTGCCTGTACACATTATATAGAATTTTCCAGCTATCCACTTCTTTCTACTTCACAGGAAAGGTTTATGAGGCTTGATTTACAGGAAAGAAAAGCAATAAAAAAAGGGAGGCACTACATAGTATACACTTGAAACGTTTTCCTACAATATGCCACACCTGACAGACATAATAAGTCGAGGAAAGGTGAAGTAGAAGCACCATAATACAAATGCAATCCAATATCAGATGCTAGTAATAAAAACTAGCACCCATCTGCTATAGAAGGAAAAATGCATTTGCCATACCATAACACTAATGGAGTGCATTCAAAATAAAAATTTTGGTTAAAATGGAAAAAAAACACTTGTGTCAATATTTTGTAAGCATCCATGTGTTTACTGTATGCTTTAAGGCTAGTTCACACCTGAATTGCCTAGGAATGCGAATTGCGTTCCTGTGTGATTCAATGCGGTGTGATATTCTGCCCATTCATTTAAATGGGCACATATTGCACCAAAAGTAGCGCATACATTACTTTTGAAACATACTGCAACCGGATCGCATTATGCGATCTGCTGCAGAAAAACATAATTTGGGGAGTTGTTAGAAATATACTTAGTCCCAGAAATAAATTTGAACTCTGGATAATGCCTTAAAGTAACACTAAACAATATTCTTATTCTCTAGAGATCATCTATACACATACACTACTCAAATACATTATGAATTCCCGAACATCTCCTTTTCCCTTCACATTCGTATGTTTGCAATGAACAGTGAACATTAATTGCGGTAATGCGCACTGCTGTATGCACACTATTGAGAGAGGGTAGCTATGCTTCTACATAAAGAGGGACCATGGGGGGAAAAAACCGTAGCAACCTCCAACAGGTTAAAGGGAAAGTACAGCCAGGGCTCGTTTGGCTGTACTTCTATGGATCACAGGAGTGCAGTTTGTTCGATCAGCAGTGTTTGATCGCTCATTTCTCAGTCTTAGAGCCAGCGAGGGACGGATGCAACATCGGACCAATGCTGCATCCACCTAGGTAAGTATCTCCCAATTCTCTACTTACAGAGAAAGGCCCCAATCTCAATAATATTGACCAATGTTGACAAACCACAAAGCCCTGAGCTCAATGCTCATTTTTTCTACTGTCTATATCCCATTTCCCTTCACCTACTATGCCTGTGACAACGTTGCAAGATGCTCAGGGAAAAGCTGGGCCCAGAAAGTTAACTACAGGGTTTTGCAATGTTAAAAAGGTTAAGAAAAGCTGTTCCTGATAATCAAGCAGATAAAAAGGTACAGTGCCTTGAAAAAGTATTCATACCCTTTGACATTTTCCACATTTTTTCATGTTAAACCAAAAACGTAAATATATTTTATTGGGATTTTATGTGATAGACCAACACAAAGTGATACATATTGTGAAGTGGAAGGAAAATGATAAATGGTTTTCCAAATGTTTTACAAATAAATATGTGAAGTGTGGCAGTCAATACTTTGTAGAACCACCTTTCGTTGCAATTACAGCTGCAAGTCTTTTTGGGGATGTCTCTTCCAGCTTTGCACATCTAGAAATTTTGAAATGTTTGCCCATTCTTTGTAAAATAGCTCAAGCTCTGTCAGATTGGATGGAGAGCGTCTGTGAACAGCAATTTTCAAGTCTTGCCACAGATTCTCAATTGGACTTTAACTGGACCATCCTAACACATGAATATGCTTTGATGTAAACCATTCCATTGTAGCTCTGGCTGTATGTTTAGGGTTGTTTTCCTGCTGGAAGGTGAACCCCCATCCTAGTCTCAAGTCTTTTGCAGACTCTAACAGGTTTTCTTCTAAGATTGCCCTGTTTTTGGCTCCATCCTTCTTCCTATCAACTCTGACCAGCTGCCCTGTCTCTGCTGAAGAAAAGCATCCCCACAACATGATGCTGCCACCACCATGTTTCACAGTGGGAATGGTGTGTTCAGGGTGATGTGCAGTGTTAGTTTTCCGCCACACATAGCGTTTTGCTTTTAGGCCAAAAGTTCAATTTTGGTCTCATCTGACCAGAGCAACTTCTTCCACATGTTTGCTGTGTCCCCCACATTGCTTCTCGCAAACTGAAAACGGGACTTCTTATGGCTTTCTTTCAACAATGGCTTTCTTCTTGATACTCTTCCATAAAGGCCAGATTTGTGGAGTGCATGACTAATAGTTGTCCTGTGGACAGATTCTCCCACCTGAGCTGTGGATCTCTGCAGCTCATCCAGAGTTACCATTGGCCTCTTGGGTGCTTCTCCAATTAATACTCTCCTTGCCTGTCAGTTTAGGTGGACGGCCATGTCTTGGTAGGTTTGCAGTTGTGCCATACTCTTTCCATTGTAGGATGATCTTATTGAACAGTGCTCCATGAGATGTTCAAAGTTTGGGAATTTTTTTATACCCTAACCCTTTTTTAACCACTTTAGTACCAGACACTCACCCCCTTTCCCGCCCAGACCAATTTGTATCAGCTTCCAGCGCTGTCACATTCTGAATGACAGCAACACTGTACCCAAACAAAAATGTTATTATTTTTTTCCCACAAATAGAGCTTTCTTTTGGTGGTATTTGATCACCTCAGGGGTTTTTATTTTTTGTGCTACAAATAAAAAAAGACCAAAAATTTTGTAATAAAAAAAAAAAGGTTTGCTTTGTTTCTGTCACAAAACATTGTAAATAAGTTTGTTTTCTCCATCACTGACAGGCACTGATGAGGTGGCACTTATGAGGCACATATATGCAGCACTGATAGGTGGCACTGATAAGCAGCACTGACGGGCACTGATAGGTGGCACTCATAGGCGGCACTGATGGGCACTCATAGGCGGAACTGAGGGGAACTGATAGGTGGCACTGATGAGCACTGATAGGTGGCACTGGTGGGCAGATAGGTGGCACTGGTGGGAGGCAATAATAGATGGCACTTTTTTGGAGAGACATTCCCTGGTGGTCCTGTGTGGCATCCAAGATGGGCACTGAGTGCCATCCCTGTTGGGCATTGTGCCCCTTACCTGGTGGTCTAGGATGGGCTCCCTGGTGGCCAGGGTGGGCTTCCCTGGTGGTCCCTAGGTGGGCATTCACTGGTGATCCTAGTGGGAGCTGCACTGATAAACATTCAGTGCAGACCCCCTCTGTCAGGAGAGCCACTGATCGGCTCTCCTCTACTTGCGTCTGCAGATGCAATACAATTCAATATATATATATATAATGCTAGTTCCACTTTTTATAACTCCTAGTCAACAATCTATAAATTAAACTAAAGAGTACTGCCAATTTAAACCCTTCAGGGCTTTGATATTTCCTCTGAAATATTATAAAAATGTTACCCTCATTAGGTGTAATCTTTATGGCATGTAAAGATTCAAGCTCATATTAAGTAATTAGAGTAAACCATAGAATACTTCAGTCAGATCATTCAAAGATTATTTTTTCTTGGTCATTGGAGTTCAATTACCTTTCTACTGCTCCATGCCTAATTCATAAAACTAGATTTTCGTGGTTTGGTTTACAATGGTAGTATATTTTAGTGCCTCGATTTAAAGAGTGTAGAAAATTAGTACCTTTGTCCAAAATATTTCTACAGAAGAATAGGAGGGGGAGAATGGCCAGGGCTTGTCCCCTTACAAGGCAAAACATTGGACTTTTATGGTACCATATGAAATAATAAACAATAGAAATTTCTAAAATTATACATCTTTATTAATACTCCTTTAGGAGAAATAGTACAACAGTACACATTAAAAAAGAGCAAAATTACTCTTTAACATTTCACACAGTGACATATATGCAAGACTACATTGATACTTATACAGATTCCTGCAGACTCAACATGTTTTGCGGGTTTGATGAGGTGTCACCGCTTCCTCAGGAGTCTTTTACAGGAGGGTGCATGACTGCTGTATAATTACATTCTACGTGAGTACAAATGTCACTGTGCAGGTAAATGGAGAGGCCTATGTCTCCCACGGCGGAGGTGGAGGCGTCAAAGTGCCCGGAGCGAGGGACCCTGGTTAAAAGAAGTTGCTTAAATAAGCCGCTGTAAAGTATACTTCAAAAGTGTTAATAATCAAGTAGGGATGCCAAGCCTTTTGATTTCAAAGTAAAGCTAGGTAGGAGGGACCGTTGCTTGAGTGGTGAGTAGTAAGTAAGGTATCAAGGGTAGGTCCAGCCATGCTTCCTCCCTAGGTCAGCATCTTGGTCCCGAAGTACTTCCAGCAGCTGCGACCTACGTCAAAAGGCTTGGCATCCCTACTTGATTATTAACACTTTAGAAGTATACTTTACAGCGGCTTATTTAAGCAACTTCTTTTAACCAGGGTCCTCTTGCTCTGGGCGCCTTGACGCCTCCACCTCCGCCGGGGGAGACATAGGCCTCTCCATTTACCTGCACAGTGACATTTGTACTCACATAGAATGTAATACTACAGCAGTCATGCACCCTCCTGTAAAAGACTCCTGAGGAAGCGGTGAAACCCCATCAAACCCGCAAAACATGTTGAGTCTGCAGGAATCTGTATAAGTATCAATGTAGTCTTGTATATATGTCACTGTGTGAAATGTTAAAGAGTAATTTTGCTCTTTTTTAATGTGTACTGTTGTACTATTTCTCTTAAAGGAGTATTAATAAAGATGTATAATTTTAGAAAATTTTATTGTTTATGATTTCATATGGTACCATAAAAGTCCAATGTTTTGCCTTGTAAGGGGGCAAGCCCTGGCCACTCACCCCCTCCTATTCTTCTGTTACAATGGTAGTAGACATCCACTTAGATTAACTTTGCCCTGGATCTTCTGAAATCTTTAAACATAAGTTCTCATACACACGGGTGTTATGAAAAAACGAGCTGTAACATCAGTACCAACACCAGGAAAAAAAAGCAGCGTTAAAAACCTGATTTCATTAGCCTTTTGCATCGGCGTTAATGCGAGTCACTTTTTTTATAAAAAGACATCCCTCTGCTATTTTTTGACATTTTTAAACATAAAACGTTGGCGCTACAAAAAAAGCTGGTTAATGTTGCTACGGCGCTAATGTACGTTTTTGAGCGTTTTGCCCGTTCAGCGTCAAAAACACTCTAATGCTGCAGGTTCCAAACACGCTGGTCCTGCATTCATTCTACAGTTTAAGAGCGCCAACGCCACTTACAACTCAAAAAAGTCAACGTGTGTATGAGGCCATTGAATAACATGGTGTGACCTTCTTAAGCTGTAAAAACAGCTCAAAAATATGGCGTTAATAATGTCCATGTGTATGAGGCCCTATTGTAAGGTATGTTAAATGTATATAGCGTTATATATTGTGTAACATTGGAAATAAAACTAGGATTATTAAGGTGCATAGGTCATTCTGCAAGCAATACTCTGAATATTAATTTAAAAACTTTAGGGTATATATTTGTCCTTAATAATGCAAAGGTTATCCCTTTTTTGGCTGAACTCTAACCCCCCCTTCCAAAACACACACAACAAGAGTTTATTGTTTTGGGTAGAGGGAAAGGAATCAGCAGAAACATTCCTACTTATTCCTCATTCCCTCTAAGCCAGCTCTTTATCTAGAGCAGCCTTTCTCAACCTTTTCAACACGGAGGAACCCTTGAAATAATTTTCCGGTCTCTGGGAACCTCTGCTAAAAATTAAAAATCTACAACTCATGATACACTAATGTGATGGTCAATGGGAAGAATGCTCCTTACACTTGTGGTCATTGGGAAGAATTACCCCCTTACAGATAGCTAAAATGATCAATAGTACCATTGGGAATTTATCTGGGAGGTAGAAATTGACCATTGCTCAAGGAACCCCTAGCAACCTCTGGAGGAACCCTAGGATTCCACAGAACCCAGGTTGAGAAACCCTGATCTAGACTCCCAAGAGCCTGCCCACATACTGTATGTAGGGAAAGGGTTCTTGGGATATGAAGTTCTGGGGATGTGCCTACATATGTAAGAACTGAGTTCCACTGAGCTCGTACTGCCCATTCTGGATTTCTAGGCCCCATTTATACTTGCGTACAGTGCTATAGTGTGAATTCCAGTGGCATGAATCGGAGGCTTCCTGAGGCCAGAAAAACAGCTTTGGCCACTCGGCCTTTACGAAACAATGACAGGCTAAAGGCAGCCACAGCTGTCCGCTGCTTTTTTGAATTAAGTTCTTCTTTCCCTCCCCCTACTTTTCCATGAAGATCAATAGCACAATCATCCGTGCCAGGGTTCTAGGGGTAATCCTGGACTCTGACCTCTCCTTTCAGACTCACGTTCAATCACTGTCCAAATCTTGCTGCCATAACTTCTGTAACATCCCCAAGATACCCCTGTTAGGCCTCGGATCTGAACCTGAAACATCTGTGGTGTCTCACAGTAAAGGCCTGTACACACGATGCGAAATTCGGACGGGAATTTTCGTTCGACAGCCTGTCGTCCGAAATTCTTACCGTTAGTATGCTCCTTTCGACTGCAGATTGACATTTTTCGTCAGACAAAAGCTGGATGTGCAGACTAGTACATTCTTGTAGTTCGACAACGCCACGTCCGATTTTCGTTCCCTTAGTACTGTTTTCGTACGAAAAAATGGTACGACCAAGACTACACATGCTCAGAGAGGAAAAAAAGATGCAAAAAATATGCAAAACATGACGTCACTTCTGACGATGAGTTTACGAAAATGTTCGGATAGTCAGTATTCTTTACAAAATCATTTGACAAAAATCAGAAGCGCGGTCGTACAATAATCGAACCGTGAGTACGGGGCTTTAATACTCTAACTGTGCCACCTGTAATGCTGGATAGCTCCCTGCCTGATTTCTTGGACAACCTTACCTTGTATCTTGTTTCTGGTGAATCATGAACTCTTTGCTCCTACCATTAATTTCCTATTTAAGCCCTGTCTTTGCACTTCCAGTATGCCAGATGATTGTGCTCTCTCCAGCCAATATTTTGCATACCTGCTGCTGTCCCAATCTTTGCTACCACTCATTTTTGACCCTTGGCTGGTTTATTGACTATGCTTCTGCCTAATTTCATCCGGCTACTACTTGTAACTGACCTTTTGGCTTGTTTATTGATTATGCTTTTGCTTGATCCCATCCAGCTACTACTCATTAATGACCTTTTGACTTGTTCATTGACCACACTTTGGCTTGCTCCCTATCTGCTTCATCAGCTACCTGACCCCCTTTTGCTCCATTCCAGCTAAAGGTAATCCAGAGGGCTGTGACCTGGCATTAGCTTGGGGGATCTGCTTGTGTATTCATCCAGCTGACTACTGCATGTCCCTCTCTTCTGCTACAGCCACTGGCCTCCAAGTCTGATTCCAGACCTTGACAACGCCCCTTCTTAGCCAATGACATCACAAAGTTACTATTTCCCTACCTTTTTATCTCTCACCCGACTACTACAACACTCTCCTTGTTGGCCTACCTCTTTCTCCCTCTTGTGGCACAGTAATTAAAGCATATTTTTGGGTAAATGAACTGTGGTATGTGTTGTGTATAAAGTTAGTAGGCTCAGGCTTTATTTAACCAAACCTCCTTATGCCCACCCACTGTTAGGGGACACCCACCATTTCCAGCAACGTGCTATTTTAGACAATCATTAGTCATAAGCAAGACAAAAAGCATTAAAAACTGGTATAAATAATTTGTATTTAGTGGGCCCCACCACTAAACTTCCAAACTAAATCCAAGAAAGATAAGGCACTGTAAAATCAAAGCAAAGAAAGAATGTGTATAATTAGTAAACATTAACTACAATATAACCACAAATAAATATTATAAAATCACAAATACTGTTATGAAAAAGCAGACATATGAAAGCTCTTGTGAAACTTCCCTTGCACAATGCAACTGCCCTTGCAAACAGCCTATTTGCCATAAGTAAATCAACCCAACTGTCATTTTGTCAATTGGGTGGTGACGTCACAAGGGGGTGTGGCCTTCCGATTACATCACCGGGTGGCCCCACCCCATGCCAATATAAGTCCTTGCACACAGCGGAGCCAAGATTACATCGGGAGACAGCGTTTTGTCAACATTGGAAGAAGAACAGAGGAAGAACAGAGGGAAAAGATAGCATAGAAGACCCAGCAAAAGAGCAGAAGACGGTGCAGAGAGGAGAACCGGCAAAAGAGCAGAAGACAGCATGGAGAGGGAGAAGACGCCGAAGCTGCCTTAATAAAATACTTTAAAAACCTGTGAAGTGTTTATTTTTTACCCTTTTTTTTAGGGGAATGGGTAGAGGTACCCCTACACATTCACATAGGGTGGGGGTTGGGATCTGGGGGGCCCCCTTGTTAAAGGGGGCTTCCAGATTCCGATAAGGCCCCCCCGCCAGCAGACTCCGAAAACCACCGGCCAGGGTTGTCAGGAAGAGGCCCTTGTCCTCATCAATATGGGGACAAGGTGCTTTGGGGTAGGGGGGACCCACCCCCCCATGTTGAGGGCATGTGGCCTGGTATGGCTTAGGAGGGGGGCGCTCGCTCGTCCTCACCCCCTATACTGACCTGCTGGGCTGCGTGCTCAGATAAGGGTCTAGTATGGATTTTGCGGGGGTTCCCCTTAAAATTCATACCAGACCAAAGGGCCTGGTATACTCTTGGAGCATTTTTTTAATTTTGCGTAGAGTTTCCCTACAAGATCCTCAGAGTCGCATGCCAAAGTCGGATCAGTTAAGACAATGATCTGACTTTGATCCGATTTCAATGTATTTCAATAGGCTGAAGTAGGATCAAAGTCAGACAAAAGTAGTACAGGAATCTTTTTCAAAGTCGGTCTGACTTGTGTCGGACCAGTTAAGACGGCTCTCATAAAGAATCATTGATTTGGTGATGTAATGCGACTTGTGCTCCTACTGTCGGCCCGTTTGTCAGACTAGTATACAAGAAAAGGAAGCGGTCGTGGGACTTTAAATGAGGCTGGTCATAAAAATAAGTATAAATTGATGTAGTCATGAATAAAATAAATCATATTTATTGAATAAAAATTAAATATATGACATGATCATAATTTAGTACACTGTGAATCAAGTGCTCTGCGAGATGTTCAAAGTTTGGGATTTTTTTTATAACATAACCAGGCTTTAAACTTCTCCACAATTTTATCCCTGACCTGTATGGTGTGTTCCTTGGCCTTCATGATGCTGTTTGTTCACTAACAAACCTCCAAGGGCTTCACAGAACAGCTGTATTTATACTGAGATTAAATTACACACAGGTGGGTGCTATTTACTAGTTAGGTGACTTCTGAAGGCAGTTGGTTCCACTAAATTTTAGTTAGGGTATCAGAGTAAAGGGGGCTGAATACAAATGCACACCACACTTTTCACATATTTATTTGTAAAAAATATTGAAAACCATTTATTATTTTCCTTCCACTTCACAATTATGTGCCACTTTGTGTTGGTCGATCACATAAAATCCCAATAAAATACATTTACATTTTTGGTTGTAACAAAATGTGGAAAATTTCAAGGGGTATGAATACCTTTTAAAGGCACTGTAAGTGGCACAGAGGTCAGGAATAAGTGTTGCAAAGTTCAGTGGTCAGTAGTAAGTGGTGTAGAGTTCATAGGTCAGTAGTAAGTGACCCTCTGTCCCACAGTACAGCCACACAGCCCTCCCCTACTCAGCCTACCACCTGGACTCATGATGTTCCTTCTGTCCTCAGCGTGGGCTTTCCTTCTTTTCCCAGTTTCCATTAGGTGAAGCTAGCAGGACTGACTGGCATCAGTAGTGGCCAATCACAGTCTTTCTCCACCTAGAAGCAAGGACCCACACCACGGCATTGGACCAGCACCTAATCTCCTCCCCACATACATACGCTGGATGGATCTTTTGTGCAGCTGTGAGTGACAATTGCAACTGCAGCAAAGACATAGAATGGAACAGCATTTCCCCATGTGGCATAACACACATTACACCGATGGGTTCCTTGAGCTGTCACCAATTGACCTCCCATTCAATGGTATCTGCGCAGTTCTGGAGCCAATGTCATTTGTCATAGCCACCTGCATGACACCAACACTAATTTTAGTGGTCTGTAGGGGTGCCATTCTGACCACTACCACGAGGGGGCATTTTACCACTGGCCACCAATGTAAGGGGCATTCTCCCATTGACTTTAAATTGGTTTTAGCACGGGTTCCTTAAGACCAGAGTTCCCAGCAAAGAACTTGGGTCTGTGTTGACTGGCTTTTATTCATGTAAGACAGGTTTTGCATTTCCATACAAATCTATGCAAAAGCAAACCCCAGTTAGAGGTCAACCACCAGCGGCGGCTGGTGTGGGAGGGGCGCTGGGGCGCCGCCTCCCCGCCGGCAAAAGACGAGAAAAAAAAAAAAAAAAGTCAACCCCGCCCACCTACAGGTGGCGCCGGTACATTGACTTTCTTTTTTTTTTTTTTCTTTCGGCTCCTTGGCTGTCACATGACAGGCCAAGTAAGTGAGCCTATTGGTCGGCCATTCACGCCTATGCATGTGCGCTTCTTCCTGCGGCCATGCATAGGCTGATTGGCTGCCCTGAGCCTCCGCTCAGGGTGATTGGATGAGG
>BLSH010173294.1:162309-176590 GCA_018402905.1 Glandirana rugosa
TGTAACCGAGGTCTTGACGCGTCTATGGTAACTTACCCTCCAGTTAACCACTGTCGAGTTCCTTGGGTAGCCACATTACACACAATACGGTGTACCCCTTTACGACAAGGTAAGATACAGAAACGACGTCAAAGTTAACAGTGAGTGTCGACGTGTTTTCTAGGTAGGTCGCATACATGTCACGGAACGCTTTCATAAGCCGGGGGAACTTGAAACGCTGGAAAATGGTGTAAAGTCCGAAGTTTGTATTTCTATATTTTGACATTAAAAAACACTTCTTAGTTGTTGTTCACCCTGTGTTAGTACTTCACCTTGCTTTAAATAACCTATAAAGTTTGTTGTTGATTCTTCACAAAAAATTACAGTTTTATATCTTTATGTTTGAAGCCTGAAATGTGGTAAAAGGTCGCAAAGTTCAAGGGGGCCGAATACTTTCGCAAGGCACTGTACATACGCTGGATGGATCTTTTGTGCAGCTGTGAGTGACAATTGAAACTGCAGCAAAGACATAGAATGGAACAGCATTTCCCCATGTGGCATAACACACATTACACCGATGGGTTCCTTGAGCTGTCACCAATTGACCTCCCATTCAATGGTATCTGCGCAGTTCTGGAGCCAATGTCATTTGTCATAGCCACCTGCATGACACCAACACTAATTTTAGTGGTCTGTAGGGGTGCCATTCTGACCACTACCATGAGGGGGCATTTTACCACTGGCCACCAATGTAAGGGGCAATCTCCCATTGACTTCAAATTGGTTTTAGCAGGGGTTCCTTAAAGCGGAGTTCCACCCAAAAATGGAACTTCCGCTTTAAGCACTCCTCACCCCCTTACATGCCACATTTGGCATGTAATTTTTTTTGGGGGGGAGTGTATCCCCAGGTTTCAGAGGGACTTCCTGTCCCTCTTCCACCTTCCGCCTCGGGGCCGCCTAGGCGACTCCTCCTCTCCTCCTAGGCGGCCCCTCCCTCCTGGCAATCTTCTGGGACACGTCACAGGTCCCAGAAGATTGCCTGGCCACTGGCAACGCGCAGCGCGACTCGCGCATGCACAGTGCGTGCCCGGCCGTGAAGCCACGGCCGGTGCCCACACCTGCAATGCCGGCGCCGCAGGGAGGAGGGGGGAGACGAGCGAGGCTTCGGGAGCAGCCGTCGCTGGACCGGGAGACAGGTAAGTTACTGTTTATTAAAAGTCAGCAGCTACACTTTTTGTAGCTGCTGATTTTTAATAAACAAAAAAAGCATGGAACTCCGCTTTAAGACCTGAGTCCCCAGCAAAGAACTTGGGTCTGTGTTGACTGGCTTTTGTTCATGTAAGACAGGTTTTGCATTTCCATACAAATCTATGCAAAAGCAAACCACAGTTAGAGGTCCACCACAGGTCAGAAGGTGGTCCACTTGCAGGTCAAATTAACCTGTCAAAGAAAGCATATAAAAAAAGAGATCACACTGATCAATAGGTCCTAATAAAGTTTTTTTTCTTTTGTTTTTGCGGTCTTCACGTTTAAATGGCAATGTATATATTGTCCCATTGTGCCCATTCACAACACTTCTCTATAAGAGATACATGTCAAGATATTTGATGGAAGGAAGTGGCACGCAAAAAGGACCAAATGGTGGCAACCTGAAAGTTACTGACCTTGACAACCATCACATTTGTGTGCAACCCCAACTTTGCCTCATTTCTGCCCTTTCTACATTGCCACATTAAGACTAACCTCTTATCCTTTTTATGTAAACATATATTGATCCACGGTTATACCTGCTTTTTTGTACACATTTTCCTCTTGGAAAAGTATAATACCAGCCATTGTGTCATTGAATAATTATCTCAGTATATTTACAGCCTATGGTGTCGGAGAAGTTGTACTGCCAAGCTCTAATGCCCTCTGCTTCTATTGTGCACCCTTGATCAGAGGAATTTGTTTCATTTCACAGTGAATGCATTTTGTTGGCAATGGATGAATATTAAAAGACTGCTACAGAAGAAAGCTGGAAACAATAGGAACACAGAAGTGGTGACCTGGCTCCATATATAAAAACATATATTTTTTCATCTCAATGGAATTTATGTGATCTACACTAGCGCTCAATAAATATGCATGTGAATTATTACTTCACATTGAACAATTAACTTTCATAAAAGAATGTCTGCATAATCACCTCCTAAAAATGGTCATGTGCAGCAGGAGATGTGTGGTTACGTTTGGAGATCAAAAGGTGAAGACAATGCGGGGTGGTTCTAAGAAAGGGAAAGGTACAAAATCCAGAATCACAACAGGGGAAACAGAGAATGGGTATTACAAACAGGACAGACCCACCAGGGCAAGAGGCACATCTGACAACTTAGCACAGGGTCACAGAAAGGTTCACACTCTGAGTTCTGCTCATAGAAGCTCTCCTTCTGTTGAAATCAGTGTACCGTATTTGCCAATACTCACCTGCCCTAAGTATTTACTACCTAAAGTGATATTAAAGCTTCCCTTTTTTAATAAAACATAAAAACACAGTAGCTCTAATTCTCCTGTGTTGGATCCCCTGCCAGCGCTCCTGGCTTCTCTCCCCCCACCCTCCACCAAGTGCCCCCATAGAAAGCTGCTTTCTATGGGGGCACTTGTGTGAGCTTGCTGTCAGCTGTAGCACCCCGTTGTCTCTGTCTCCCATGGTCTCAGCATTAAGCAGACTCTGGCAGCTGACTCCAGCTCTCCTTTGGTCCTCCTCCAGACCCTACACTTTCTGCTTCCCAGCTCCACCTCCAGCTTCTTCCCGGCAGCAGCAGCAAAAGGTAGAAGGGTTGCACTGTGATGTAAGGGAGGGTGAGGGACTCTTGACTTTTTTTGTGTAATACTTTTTGTTATAGAGAAAGCATATTCATTTAACAGACAATCACCCACACAGGGGTACATCATAGGAACCATAACAAAGAAATATGGGCTGGAAGAGCCGATGCAAGGACTTTAATTAGTATGAACTATCCACTGGGAGACCAAGTGGGATAAACCAAAGGTCTATTTAAAGTGCAACAGCTCAAGACATGTCAAAAATGGGAATCCGAACTTTCTATATAACTTACTGCTGAAAACTGGGGCAACATATTTGATAACATTCACAAGGGCTCCCTGAACGTTTCTGTACAGGAAAATGGATTTAAAATCCAGACAAAATGGTACCGCACACCAGATATTCTACATACAATAGACCCGAATGTTACCGACAGGTGTTGGAGATGCCTCAGAGATAGGGGTACCCTACTTCACATCTGGTGGGAATGTCCGGGAATTATCCCATTTTGGAAGGAGGTAAAACAGATCATTCATAGAGCCCAATTTTTGCTTCATCACTCCCACTTACCACACGCTACATACCACAAGGCGCTGACAATGTTTATGCTAAACGCAGCAAAACTCTGTGTCCCAGTACACTGGAGATCGAATTCTACGCCCACTGTCAAAGAATGGCTACTGAGAGTCAGCAAAATAGCAGAGATAGAAGAACTCATACACATATCAAGAGACACACACAGGAAATACATTAAGATTTGGGCGAGTTGGAATCACTTCATCACCACCTCGGACTACACACGATACATACCCGCTACCTAACCAGGACTGACTCCCAAGACTCAAAACTATGCAAGATAGGAACACACATAGACACAGAATATTTTAGGAACAGACTCCACGTACACCGCCCCGGGCGACCGTCATTTCAAAGATGAGTAGTCTTGATGTTTGGAGCGCTAGAGCATATTTAGGCACCAATAGGGATTATGTAAATCCAATACCAGATAGCGGAAGCGCAGTGAGCAGTGGGGGAGAGGCGAAGGGAGACACTGATACTATAGCCACCTTCTTTTCATTCTAACACTTCTCTATAACCCCCCTCACATCTTACCTTATCTGTGCACACCTAATATATGGGATCCCCGTTTAGTATACCATTTTCCTCCTTTCAGGGTACCACAAGTCACCTTGGAACACTTGAGGTTTATCCCCTAATGTCATACCAACCCAACTATCATCCACAGACCTAGACCAAATAGCCGTGGTCCAAAAACAAGTGGGACCGGAGAATGCCCCCACAGTGTAGTTCCCAGTCAGAGTGGTGGGCGACTTCGGGTTTCTACTTGAAGGTGCATTAGGTTGGTCATAGGCCATGGGTTACAAAATTATATTGAACACTGCAAATCCCCAACAAGCAGAAGACACAGGGACATAACTCAGGAAAGCTTTTACTACCCTCATTGTTACCAGGGTATAAGGTTTGGAACTTTTCACACCCTCCCATCCCTGCTGTGCAAACCCTTTTTGCACACTGTTCCTGTAGACAAGATTAAGACGAAACGCTGGTTATTGCACCAATGTAATGATCCAAAATATGTTTTAGCTTGCTTCTGTTCTGTACTCACAAATGGACATTCGGAACAGGTCTTTTGTAACTCGTCTTATACTCTTTATGATTCTGTATTTCTATTTCAATTTCAATAAAATGTTTGAATTAAAAAAAAAAAACAAAAAAAAACAAAGGTCTATACGGATCACCAGGGCCTAAGGGCCAACAAACAGAGGCCTAGGTTGTGGTGCACTGGTGATCAGCGGAGGGCAATGCTTATGTTGATCTATTTTACATCCCCGGCACAGGTCGGGGTGGACTGTCTCTGGGAAAATACAGAAGAAAAGAAAAAGAAAGTTATAGAATCAAGCCGCCAAGGTTGCTTTCCTATCAGAAATAGGCCCTACGTCCAGGGCCTCGGGATCTTCAAGGCAGGAGAGTCTGGGGCAACCAGGAACAGAAATGTAGCAGCAGAAGACAAAGAGAAAAAGGAGGAGACAAAGGAAGAGGAAATGAGAAGAGGAGGAAAGGGGGGAGGGGAAAAGTCCTGCGGGTGGGGGAAGTAACAATTTGGTATTCAGGAGAGGCCAAGGCTGTGTGGATGCAGGGTGGGGAGAGCATAGGACCACCATGGTGACCATACTTTGAGAAATTTGGAATGAGTATCATTCAGGATACTCATCATTTTCTATTTGATCACAAGGTCGGTTAGAGTGCTCTTCACCATGGCAAATGGAACAGAGGGCCTCTTCCAAGATCTGGCTATTACCCTTTTGGCAGCTATGAACAAATATGAAGTCAGTTTTTGTTGGTATGAAAGCAGGCCCTGGATAGGGCAATGCAGCAGAGCGATTTTGGATTCCCTATGTATGGGTATATGGAACAAGGAATGTAAGAGACCAAACACCCTAGACCAAAACCCTATGAGGCAGGGACAAGACCACCAAATCCCCCCCCCCCCCCCGTTGGCCGCATTCTCTGAAACACTGATCGCTATAGGATGGGCTCGAACATGCTATCCAGACCGGGACCCAGCACCAACGTTGGAAAACTTTGTATGCAGCTTCCAAGGTAGCCGTGTTGAAGGAACACCTAGCAAAAGAGGACCAGACCTTGTTCAGGCCCCTCTCCCATCGGTATTTATAAGATGCAGCCCCAGGGGAGTCCATGGCATTTAGATAAGAATAGATCATCAAGACAGTACCTGGGGCACCGGGGGAATGGAGGCAAAGGTGTTCAAAAAGCATTTTCTGGAAAGGGTAAACAGTGTTACGCCTTAGTGAAGAGACCCAATGAGTTAGTTGGGTGTAGCGGAAAAATTCCGTAGAGGGTATCTTGTGAGGGGAGAGTACGGGACAAGAGAAAGTGACAGACCTCCATAAATCCTTGAGTGGAACACCAGGAGAAGGAGCTTGGTTGGTCAAGGTGCAGTGGGAATAGGGGGTTATTGAAAAGAGGGAGGAGCGGGAAGAAGGGGGATATAAGGTTGCCTAAGTAGAGTACAGAATCCCAAAGCTTTATGAATAGTGGGGAGTTAACACCAAGATAGTCCAGGGAGTAGGAGTTCCAGCAACATGGTAAGGAGGCTCGTAGCTGAAGGGGCAAGGAGATGTTCAAGGCAGTGGTCTTGTGGGGGTTGATTTGTAGCCTGGAGAAAGCAGAAAAGTGGGAGAGGAGAGCCTGGAGGTTAGGGAGGGTAATCAGGGGTCAGTTAAGGTCATGAGGGCATCATCTGCAAAGAGGCTAACTTTATGGTGTATACCAGCATATGGAATTCCAGAGATGTTGGGGTCATTTTGAAGGGCAATGGCAAGGGGTTCTAGAGTCAGAATTAATAGGGTCGGAGATGGGGGACAACCCTGTCTGGTCCCTCTGGAGATCGGAAAGGGGGTGGAGAGGTGGCCAGCATAGGTGACACAGGCAGAAGGGGAGGAATAGAGGACCGAGAGCCACTGGAGAACCGAGTCTCCAAAACCCCATAGTTTTTAGTACTCCCAGGAAAGCGAATCAAATGCTTAGTAGATGTCAACCAACAGAAGGAGGCCCCAGATCATACGATGCTGGTGCAGATGTATTAAATGGACCACCTTGCAGGTGTTGTCCCCCGCTTGACAGCCAGGGACTAAACCCACCTGGTCTCTGTGGATCAATACTTGTAAATATTTGTTGATGCGGGTTCTTAGAATTTTTCCCAAAAGTTTTACTTCCTCATTCACCAAGGAGATAGGCCTGAAGGCCTGGGGATATAAGGCATCTTCCGTAGTTTTAGGGATCATGGCTATGTGGGCTCGTAAGGCATCAGGGGCAAGTAGGGAACCCTGTCATAAGTTATTGAAATAGGCCGTTAAGTAAGGGGTGAGCAGGGAGGAAAATTTATGATAGTAAAGACCAGAGAACCCAACCGGTCTGGGAGCTTTGGCGATATGTATGGATTTGATGGCCTGTGCAACCTCTGCTTCAGAGATTTCAGAGTTAAGGGCCTCGTGAGCTGAGTCCGTAAGAGGTGGGAGATGGAGGTCTTGAAAAAACTAGCCAGCAAGGTCAGCAGGGAAAGGGGAGGGGTGACTATACAGGGAAGACAAGAATGTGGCGATGGCTGAGGTAACTTTGACCAGGTCAGATGTGATGTTCTCTTTGTCTGTACAAAGGTGAATCTGAGCCTGGGGGCACCTCACTGATTTCAGCTTCCTTGCCAGCATCGTGCCCGGCCTGTTGATTCAAGAATAGAATTTATGTTTGGACCACCATAAAACCTTCTCCGCTCTTTCAGTCGCTAAAAGTTCCAGTTCAGTAGCTATAGTCGTGAAAATTTGAGAGTGGGGGGGGTGGGAGAGGAAGGGGGCTTTCTTTTGGGCAGAGGGGGGAGAAATCAAGCTGAAGAATATCCACACATAAATACCTATTGGGCCTGGATAGGCGAGTCATTCCAGGATACTTTAAAACGTGACCTCCATGCTCGGCAGCTTGAGTCACATGAACACTAAACCTCAATTTGGAGAGATCACTGGATGGGGAGAGGGCATCGAGCACTTTTCAAGGAAGGGGGGTGGGAATGGGAAAGGTGAGCCTGGCTGGCAGGACGGCAATTCAAATGAAGAGTTTACAGAGGAAAAGGAGGGGATGATAGCAAAAAAAAGGGGGGCAGAAACGGGGGAGAGGGAGGGGGATGGATGAAAGACATGGGAATCTTTCCGGGGAAAGGCAAAATATGGTGGGCTATATAAAGAGTTCCAAGTCAGCCCTGCGGCCGATGGTTGATTAAAAAGGGTATAAAAGCATAGAGGGGGAAGGAGTTGCAGAGGTAAATGGTAGCAGTGTTCTAACAGTCTGCACGGTCCACTTCTGGGATAATCTTCCAGAGGATCAGTTCAAAATGGTGAGGGCCTGGGGACCCGCAATACAAACAGTTCAGTCAAGGAGCAAACTAAGCGGAGGTAGACAGTAACCTCCAGACCATAAACAGAACATGGTTTCTCATAAACAGGGGTCCCAGGCCTTTTCAGACCAAACAAGTGATAGGTACCTAGAGGACAGGAGCTTCATCCTGGGTCAGACCTCCGGGAGCCAAGGGCAGATGGAACGTGTGGAAGAGAGCATTTGCGGCTCACGGCCTTGTCCCAGGAGTGACCAGGGAGGTCAGATGGGGGCCGTGGGTAGATCCCAAGCGGCCAGAGGCTGTCTCACCCGGTGGCAGTAGGTGGACGTGTTCCAGGATGGATCTTGCTTCTGTGGCGGAGGTCACAGTGTGCGAGCGTCCCTGGTAAGAAAGGACAACCTGAAAGGAAAGCCTCAGTGATAGCGGATTTGATTGTGGAAAAGAGCCCTTGTAAAGGGTTCCATCAGGCAGCGTTTCTGCATAGCTATAGGAGACAAATCAATGAAAAGCTGGTACTGATGGCCCTGAAAGGGTCTCCTTAGTACAATAATACGTGTATTTGATCACGATATCACGGGGGGCCTTCTTGTCTCTTGGGACCCAGGGCTCGATGGATCCGGTCGAACTCCAGTCGATCGATTGGAATAGCAGGGACCAATTCCTGAAACAGGGCGCTCGCGGTAGAAGGGAGATCCTCAATGGATTCGGGGAGACCCCAAAGACATAGGTTACCCCTCCTGTCCCTGTTCTTGATATCCTCCATACGCAGGAGGGCTGCCTCTAATTCTTTCTGCAGATCAGTAAGGTCCTGCTCGTGATTTTCAAGGATTTTCAGCAGCATCCATCTTCTCCTCCAGGTCACTGGTGCGGGTGCCCAGCTCTCTGATCTCTCTAGTGAGATGAGTAGCCAGTTTGGTGGTGGCTGCAGAAAGCTCCATCTGCAGCATTGTTTTAAAGCAGGCTAACAGGTCTGCATCTCGCAGGGCTGGTGGTGGCAGAGCCAGGGGATCTGCCAGACTGTCCCTGACATCAGATGGCGGGTTCCGGCATTGGGAATAGCTCTGGACTCAAGGCGGAGGCCTCAAAAATGGCGTCCGGCTGTGAGGGCTCGTCCTGGGATGGACCCCCTGCCTTAGTACCAGATGCGCAGGTGGCCAAGGTTTTCCGCATCATCGGTGGCTCTGGTGAGGCAGGGTGTCAGGGCGGGAGAGGGGGAGGATAATTGTGCCCTCTGGAAGCAGTTGTGATAGTCGATGTGTCCAGGTGATGAGCAGTGGGATTAGCATGCAACCATCTTGGTTCGCTGCTCACAAGCGCCCCCCGAATCTTAACTTTTCATGGTGAGGCGCTTGATATCTGATGTAAGAAGGGTGGTCTAAAGGAACACGTAAGAACAGTACAAAGTACAAAAGTAGGAAGAAAAAGGAGAGGAACTACGATAGGTACTGATTGAAGGTGGTGGTGGAGATCAACACACTCCGGAAAACAAACTCAGGTAAACGGATACATTATCAGAACTAGATCTTCAGGTGAAGAAGAGAAACAGAATCAAAAGGTACAGATCTGACAGGTAGAATCAGGGCTGGTGCAAGGATTTTTGACACCCTAGGCGAAACCTCATTTTGCCACCCCCCCCCCCCCCATTTGGCTCAGCCCCTGATTCCACCCTCTTTGCCCTGTCCATGTATAGGATGGAGGTGGCGGAGATAGAGATTTTTGCAGCGCCTCTCTACATATTTCTTTAGCCGTGTTCCACAGGCCCGCACCTGTACCTCTGGACCCGGCCTAAAGACAAATAATAATGGCACCAGCTCGCTTCCTCATGCCAGCCATGGTCTGCAGGTATATGGACAGGCTACGGTAGTATATAGACAGGCTGGGTTAGTATATAGACAGGCTGGGGTAGTATATGGACAGGCTGGGGTAGTATATATACTGGCTGGCAATCATGTACTGGCCATCGCCGGGGCTACTGTGAGTTTCCAATGGCTCAGTGGGCCAGTTCAGTGACAGACAGCCTGTCAAAGTAATGGCTGCACGAGGCACGCAGCCATTACTTTGAGCACCGCTGTACTGTCTGAAGCAGGGCCGGGCCGGTACAAGGAAGGTGCAGATCATGCTCTGGACAGGGCGCTACTATTTGCTGGAAGGAGGGGAGCGCAGGTGAAGTGCCATTCCGGCAGTGCTTAACACTAGCCGGCGCCGCTAGTGTCTCTCTCTGTGCATTCTTACTCTGTATGTAACTCTAACATTGTGCCGAGTGCGCTCCTGCACCCGGCACAAGCACCGCACCAGCCGTCATCTCTGTCGCCACTGCTGCCTCTTCTCTTCACAGTCCAGTCTCCCCCTAAAAAAAGGACCAATCCCGGCGGCAGGAAATTACTCACGGCCGGAGGCGGGATGGGAGAAGGAGGAACCGCTGAGGAGAACCCACTAGAGCCAGCAAGTTCAGCAACATAGTAAGTAAGCACTAAGCTTACACTTTGTACTGTCAGTGTTGCCATGCCATCCATAGTCAGCCATGAGCCATCCCCATCTACAGTCAGCCATGAGCCATCCCCATCCATAGTCAGCCATGAGCCATTCCCATCCATAGTCAGCCATGAGCCATCCCCATCCATAGTCAGCCATAAGCCATCCCCATCCGTGCTCAGCCACCATCCCCATCCGTGCTCAGCCACCATCCCCATCCGTGCTCAGCCACCATCTCCATCCGTGCTCAGCCACCATCCCCATCTGTACTCAGCCACCATCTCCATCTGTGCTCAGCCACTATCCCCATCCGTGCTCAGCCACAATCCCCATCCGCGCTCAGCCACAATCCCCATCCGTGCTCAGCCACCATCTCCATCCGTGCTCAGCCACCATCCCCATCCGTGCTCAGCCATTGTCCCCATTCATGTTCAGCCATCATCTCCATCTGTGCTCAGCCATCATCCTCAGCCATAATCCCACACTGTTTTTGTGTGTGTTTACAAAATTAAAGTGGGCCAGTCTGGATGAAGTCCAGGGCCAAATTTTTGTCCCAGTCCATCCCTGCAGGCTGTGGTAGTATATGGACAGGCTGGGATAGTATATAGACAGGCTGGGGTAGTATATAGACAGGCTGGAGTAGTATATGGACAGGTTGGGGTAGTATATAGACAGGCTGGGGTAGTATATGGACAGGCTGGGGTAGTATATAGACAGGCTGGGGTAGTATATGGACAGGCTGGGTAGTATATGGACAGGCTGGGGTAGTATATGGACAGGCTGGGGTGGTATATGGACAGGCTGGGGTAGTATATAGACAGGCTGGGATAGTATATAGACAGGCTGGGGTAGTATATAGATAGGCTGGAGTAGTATATGGACAGGTTGGGGTAGTATATAGACAGGCTGGGGTAGTATATAGACAGGCTGGGGTAGTATATGGACAGGCTAGGGTAGTATATAGACAGGCTCGGGTAGTATATGGACAGGGGCTGGGTAGTATATGGACAGGCTGGGGTAGTATAAGGACAGGCTGGGGTGGTATATGGACAGGCTAGGGTAGTATATAGACAGGCTGGGGTAGTATATAGACAGGCTGGGGTAGTATATGGACAGGCTGGGGTAGTATATGGACAGGCTATGGTAGTACATGGACAGGCTGGAGTAGTATATGGACAGGCTGGGATAGTATATGGACAGGCTGGGGTAGTATATAGACAGGCTGGGGTAGTATATGGACAGGGGCTGGGCGCCCTTGGTGGCAGAGCGCCCTAGGCGGCTGCCTACTCCGCCTAGTGGTAGAGCCGGCCCTGGGTAGAATTTGCTGCCAGACAAGAAGGATACAAGGTCAAATGCAATCATGATGCAATACATATTCAGAGCTATCACCAAACAAGGTATACATGTTTGGATGACATGCCTGAATACACATGGCAGAATCTGGAAATGAAGTGCGTAAAGCATGCACAAGTAAACAGCGTAGACATGGATACACAGAGGGCTTAAAGCTTTTGCTACCCCAAAAATTCATATTCTTGATCTGTGCCTGCTGTGCCATGTATTTGTATGAGAAAGTATCCTGTTCTCTTTGTATTGCTTCTTTTATGTGAAATCCTTCGTGTTCTTGCCAATTCCTCTGCTTTCCTTTTAAAAACTGAACACGCTGTGGTCAGTTTTCTAGCTGTGCTGGGAACACAGTGTGCTCTCCTCCAATGATCAGACTTGTCCTGACACCCCCCCCCCCCTCGTACAACTTTTCACTGGGAAGCTCAGTGTACTGCTGCTTCTCCTCTCCCCAGCTCTTATGCAGCTGAGAACACAGGGAATGTGATCATATAAAAATGAAAAAAAAAAAAAAAGGTATTTATAATGTATTTTTATATCTATACAAAACTGTTTTGCCTTTCATTTCTATTTTAAACTGAATGGGTTGTTTTGCAAGGTGATCGTTTCCTTTAATGATTGTTCACCATAATGTACCAGCAATCTATGCAGGCAAAAGATCGCCTTACTTATCCTCCGGGAGGAGGACCGTCACAGGTGAGGAGAGGCTAGAGACACAAATTGAGTTCCGTAGCCTCCAGGATGGCTGGGTGGCTCAAACCATGTACATGTAAGAAAAGGACAGCACCACAAACCAAGCAAGCATACATAGTGCAGACTGGTGGAACACAAACTGACCAGAAAGCACTATGACAAGAATCAGGAATCACGTCTGGTCTGTGGCAACAGCATTCTATTGTTTGTTTGTTTTTTCCTGCACAAGTTACAGTTATATTTTGTGCATTTAAGAAAAAATCAAGGCTTTTTAAGATAATCTACTGAGCTGTCCAGAGCCAGCTCTTGAGAGTCTATTTCACATTTTCACAGCTCTTAATGTGACGAAGCCTTTCCATATTTGGAGGTAAAATCTATTTTCCTCCAGATTTAAAGAGTCCCCTTGTCCTCTTTGATGACCTTGAAGGGAATAACTCAACACCAAGCTCACTACAGTATCTCACAAAAGTGAGTACTCCCCTCACATTTTTTAAAATATTTTATTATATCTTTTCATGTGACAACTCTGAAGAAATGACACTTTGCTACAATGTAAAGTAGTGAGTGTACAGTTGCTCTACATAAAGATGGCCTAGGCTATAATAAGATTGCCTAGACCCTGAAACTGAGCTGCAGCACAGTGACCAAGACTATACAGAGGTTTAACAGGACAGGTTCTACTCAGAACAGGCCTCACCATGGTCAACCAAAGAAGTTGAGTGCACATGCTCAGCATCATATCCAGAGGTTGTCTTTGGGAAATAGACATATGAGTGCTGTCAGTCTGTCAGTGCTCAGACCATAAACCGCACACTGCATCAAATAGGTCTGCATGGCTGTCATCCCAGAGGAAAGCCTCTTCTAAAGATGATGCACTAGAAAGCTTGCAAACAGTTTGTGAAGACAAGCAGACTAAAGACACGGATTACTGGAACCATGTCCTGTGGTCTGATGAGACCAAGATAAACTTATTTGGTTCAGATGGTGTCAAGCGTGTGTGGCAGCAATCAGGTGAGGAGTACAAAAACAAGTGTGCCTTGCCTACAGTCAAGCATGGTGGTGAGAGTGTCATGGTCTGGGGCTGCATGAGTGCTGCTAGCCCTGGGGAGCTACAGTTCATTGAGGGAACTATGAATGCCAACATGTACTGTGACATACTGAAGCAGAGCATGATCCCCTCCCTTCGGAGACTGGGCCGCAGGGCAGTATTCCAACATGATAACGACCCCAAACACACCTCCAAGATGACCACTGCCTTGCTAAAGAAGCTGAGGGTAAAGGTAATGTATTGACCAAGCATGTCTCAAGACCTAAACCCTATTAAGCATCTGTGGGGCATCCTTAAATGGAAGGTGAAGGAGCGCAAAGTCTCTAACATCCACCAGCTCTGTGATGTCGTCATGGAGGAGTGGAAGAGGACTCCAGTGGCAACCTGTGAAGCTCTAGTGAATTCCATGCCCCAGAGGGTTAAGGCAGTGCTGGAAAATAATGGAGGCCACACAAAATATTGACACTTTGGGCCCAATTTGGACATTTTCACTTAGGGGTGTACTCATTTTTGTTGCCAGCGGTTTAGAGGTTAATGGCTGTGTGTTGAGTTATTTTGTGGGGACAGCAAATTTACACCGTTATACAAGCTGTACACTTACTACTTTACATTGTAGCAAAGTGTAATTTCTTCAGTGTTGTCACATGAAAAGTTATAATAAAATATTTACAAAAATGTGAGTGGTGTACTCACTTTTGTGAGATACTGTATATGGACCACTAATGTATTTACACATGATTGATTATTATATCCCCCTTAATCTCCTCTTCTCAAGAGATAATAAATTCAGTTACTTTAATCTTTCCTCATAGCTGAGCTCCTCCATGCCTCTTATCATTTTGGTTGCCCTTCTCTGCTCTTTCTCCAGTCCCCAGATATCCTTTTTGAGAACTGGTGCCCAAAGCTGAACTGCATATTCCAGATGAGGCTTTACTAATGATTTGTACAGGGATAAAATGATAACTCTCTTTCTCTCTAATCTATACTTCTCTTAAAGTGGTTATCAACCTGT
>BLSH010173294.1:176600-189832 GCA_018402905.1 Glandirana rugosa
CGAAGTGTCCAACGGTGACCTCAGGAGAAGGTGAGGAGGTACTGCTGTAGTGTCTCGACCACCTACAATCTCTGAAACGCGAGGAAGTGGAAGGTAAATTCCTACGGGGTGTCTACGAATTATCCCAAATCCAGAACTCTGTACGAACCAGTTATGTAATGGAAATGGGAGTCGAAGAAATCGTTCCGTCACCAGTAGAACCTCCACACAAACCCCAGCAATAGTACAACCTTATGACGGGACGCCGGGTCAGAGGCTTCCCTCCCCTAGTACGAGACGAAGTCATACAGTGTCATGTACAACCGTAAGTATCAAGGGAGTTACAAAGTACACTGGGGCATCCTTAAATGGAAGGTGAAGGAGCGCAAAGTCTCTAACATCCACCAGCTCTGTGATGTCGTCATGGAGGAGTGGAAGAGGACTCCAGTGGCAACCTGTGAAGCTTTGGTGAATTCCATGCCCCAGAGGGTTAAGGCAATGCTGGAAAATAATGGAGGCCACACAAAATATTGGCACTTTGGGCCCAATTTGGACATTTTCACTTAGGGGTGTACTCATTTTTGTTGCCAGCGGTTTAGACATTAATGGCTGTGTGTTGAGTTATTTTGTGGGGACAGCAAATTTACACTGTTATACAAGCTGTACACTTACTACTTTACATTGTAGCAAAGTGTAATTTCTTCAGTGTTGTCACATGAAAAGTTATAATAAAATATTTACAAAAATGTGAGTGGTGTACTCACTTTTGTGAGATACTGTATATGGACCACTAATGTATTTACACATGATTGATTATTATATCCCCCTTAATCTCCTCTTCTCAAGAGATAATAAATTCAGTTACTTTAATCTTTCCTCATAGCTGAGCTCCTCCATGCCTCTTATCATTATGGTTGCCCTTCTCTGCTCTTTCTCCAGTTCCCAGATATCCTTTTTGAGAACTGGTGCCCAAAGCTGAACTGCATATTCCAGATGAGGCTTTACTAATGATTTGTACAGGGATAAAATGATAACTCTCTTTCTCTCTAATCTATACTTCTCTTAAAGTGGTTATCAACCTGTGACAACCACTTTAACCTACAGGTAAGCCTAGAATAAGGCTTACCTGTAGGTGCACTGCATATCTCCCAAACCTGCATGGTTCAGGAGATATGCAGTGTTTTGCAGGTGCCGATGTCATGTCAGCACATGCGCAGTGAAGAAACGACCTCCATGCTATTTCTCCACTGACCCTGTACCGTGACTGGCGGCACCCGCGCACATGCCGGAGTCCTGGCCCCGGAAGGAAGAGGGGCTGAAGATGGACGCTGCCTGGAGTGGGGACATCGCTGGATGCCGCAGGCTTCATTTGCAGGTAAGTGGCACATAATGGGCTACTATGCGATGCAGTTATATTGAGGAAGTAAACCCAATCTGGGTTTACTTCCTCTTTAATACAAGAAAGCACTTTGCTTGCTATGGAAACCACAGCTTACCATATGAATTTGGCTACCCTGATGTAACAAAACGGTTGGGTACAGTTTTCAACATCCATGTTCTTTTCTCACTTCTGAAGAGTGGTAACAGTGTAAGTTTTCCAAGTCCGTATATATGTTTACACCAAACAGTTAATGGAGCATTAAAACCCAGACAGGGACACCAGCCAGGAAATACACTAAGACTGAAGTCAAAGTATGAAGTGTGCTCCTAAGTACCATCCATTATCTCAGATCCAACTCTCGCATCCTAGAGATTATGGCTGGAAGTGGTAAAATAGTATATTACTGCTAATCTTCACTGAATGCATTTTCTCCTCAAATGTCATTCATTTAACAGGAGATATTGAACTTGAAAGTGCTTTCCTAACTTCCTGTGTGTTTCCTTAATTGTTGTCTGACTGCAGGATGTTCTCATCTTTATTTGAAAAATTCGTAGTCCTCTGAGAAAGCCTGGCTTTGGGTGTTCTGGCAGAAATAGGTAAACTCAACCTTTTACTCAAGGTGAGATGGAAACATTCAGTCTGATATGTACTGAAGAACTAGGGTTATACTCCCACCAGCCACCAATCACATTCAAACCTCTCCTCAAAGTCTGAAAGGGGCTGCTAGTTGTGGGGGATCCTACAAAAGGTGACGACAATACGGGAAAGGGGAAGCAGGGGTCTAAGAAGGGGAGATGAACCAAATCCAGAACCATAAACCAGGGGAAACCAAGAAAGGATACTACAAATAGGTTAGACCACTAGGGCAAGAGGCAGAGCTGACACCCTAACACAGAGTCATTATTTTATTACAGGTACTTATATAGCGCAGAGAATTTATGCAGGGCTCTACATACAGTATGTCACAAAAGTGAGTACACCCCTCACATATTTGTAAATATTTTATTCTATCTTTTCATGTGACAACACTGAAGAAATGATACTTTGCTACAATGTAAAGTAGTGAGTGTACAGCTTGTATAACAGTGTAAATTTGCTGTCCCCTCAAAATAACTCAACACACAGCCATTAATGTCTAAACTGCTGGCAACAAAAGTGAGTACACCCCTAAATGAAAATGCCCAAATTGGGCCCAAAGTGTCAATATTTTGTGTGGCCACCATTATTTTTCAGCACTGCCATAACTCTCTTGGGCATGGAGTTCACCAGAGCTTCACAGGTTGCCACTGGAGTCCTCTTCCACTCCTCCATGATGACACCACAGAGCTGGTGGATGTTACAGACCTTGTGCTCCTCCACCTTCCAGTGCAGGAAGCCCCACAGATGCTCAATAGGGTTTAGGTCTGGAGACATGCTTGGCCAGTCCATCACCTTTACCCTCAGCTTCTTTAGCAAGGCAGTGGTCATCTTGGAGGTGTGTTTGGGGTTATGTTGGAATACTGCCCTGCGGCCCAGAATCCGAAGGGAAGGGATCATGCTCTGCTTCAGTATGTCACAGTACATGTTGGCATTTATGGGTCCCTTAATGAACTGTAGATCCCCAGTGCCGGTAGCACTCATGCAGCCCCAGACCATGACATTCCCACCACCACCATGCTTGACTGTAGGCAAGACACACTTGTCTTTGTACTCCTCACCTGGTTGCCGCCACACACGATTGACACCATCTGAACCAAATAAGTGTATCTTGGTCTCATCAGACCACAGGACATGGTTCCAGTAATAAAACATATAAGAAAACAAGGCGCGTGGCCTAGCGCATTATCCTTGGTAAAAGATTTTATTAAACAACAGAAGTAGGTATTGTACTCACAAAGCTTGGCTGGTTAAAAGTGCATCATAACCATCCTCTTATAGAGTCCACATGGCACCGCTAATACCCCATAGGGCTAGCAGGTAGCATAAGGGTCTAATGCGTTTCGAGAGTTATCCTCTTCATCAGAGCCTTTTTGGACAAAAGACTGGTCTGCATGTGGTGAACTAGAGTTGTATTATGGCCTTGGGGGAATTTTCCTCCTCCCCTGGTGGATTAGTCCTTATTCATCACAGCACTCCAAAATATTGTGGTGTTAAACCATCAATGTCTGACCTCACAAATGTGCTTCTGGAAAAATGGTCAAACATTCCCATAGACACACTCTTAAACCTTGTGGACAGCCTTCCCAGAAGTGTTGAAGCTGTTATAGCTGCAAAGGGTGGGCCAACTCAATAGTGAACCTTACGGACTAAGACTAGGATGCCATTAAAGTTCATGTGGGTATAAAGCAGGGTCCTCAATACTTTTGGTAATATAGTGTATTTTCAGCTCCCTCTGGTCTGGCCACATGATCCTGCTCCCCGGTGTCAGCCTCTGCAGTTGCAGGGGAGAGGTGGGTGATGTTACCATTTCAGGTTTTAGTAGCCATTATCGAAGCACTCACTCATTTCCCCTGCAGCACTACTGGGATGACACAAGGGAGATCATGTGACCAGACTGGAGCAGGCTGAAAGTAGGCAAGTATACAAATCTTTCTTACACAGGTTAGTTAGCATAGGTGTTGTCAGGGGTAGGGGAGAGTTTAAAGTGATATTAACCACTTGCCTATTGGGCACTTTTACCCCCTTCCTACCCAGGCCAATTTTCAGCTTTCAGCGCTGTCGCACTTTGAATGACAATTACGTGGTCATGCAACACTGTACCATATGACATTTTTGTAATTTTTTTCCACACGCTGATAGCAAGCACTGATAGTTGACACAGATGAGGAGGAACTGATGGCCACTGATTGGCAGCACTGATGAGCACTGTTGGGGCTGCTCTGATAATCAGGACATGGAGATGTCCCTTTCACACAAGCTGGTTAGCGGCTCTCCTCTCCTCATGCTGTCAGCATGAGAAAAAGAATGCCGATAACTAGCTTGTGTTTACATCGTGATAAGCTGTGATTGGACACAGTTGATCAAGTGGTAAAGGGCCACTGTGATTGGCCCTTTACCCCAATCTGTGATCAGCTGTGTCCCATGGACACACTGTGGCACACGTCAGGCATGATCATGGGAGGGTGTCATATGACGTCCTCCCAGAACTCGCCAAACACACTGCAGCCATCATTTGGCTATAGCAAAGTTGGGAATTGGTTAAAGGCTATAATTCATTAACCACTTCAGCCCCGGAAGGATTTCCCCCTTTATGGCCAGAGCACTTTTTGCGATCCGGCACTGCGTCACTTTAACTGACAACTGTCGTGCGACATTGTACTCAAACAAAATTTGCATCCTTTTTTCCCACAAATAGAGCTTTCTTTTGGTGGTATTTGATCACCTCTGCGTCATTTCTGATCACTGCTATAAACAAAAAAAGAGCATTGATTTTGAAAAAAAACCCAATATTTCTTGCTTTTTTCTAAAACACAGTATATACTTGAGTATAAGCCGTCTCGAATATAAGCTGAGGCACCTAATTTTACCACAAAAAACTGGGAAAAGTTATTGACCCGAGTATAAGCCTAGGGTGGCAAATGCAGCAGGCAGAACACAGGAATTGTAGCCAGAACACAGGGACAGGGAGCCAGAACACAGGAATTGTAGCCAGAACACAGGGACAGGGAACCAGAACTCAGGGATTGTAGCCAGGACACAGAGACTGTAGCCAGAACACAGGTATTGTAGCCAGGACACATGGATTTTATCCAGGACACAGAGACTGTAGCCAGAACACAGGGACAGGGAGCCAGAACACAGGGACAGGGAGCCAGAACTCAGGGATTGTAGCCAGGACACAGAGACTGTAGCCAGAACACAGGTATTGTAGCCAGGACACAGGGATTTTAGCCAGGGCACAGACTGTAGCCAGAACACAGGTATTGTAGCCAGGACACAGGGATATTAGCCAGGACACAGAGACTGTAGCCAGAACACATAAGGGATGAGTAAGGTAGATTCACATTAAACAGAGCTGTGCTGCTACTAAGAGCTGTTCTGTGCATGTAACTGACTAATCACATTGGAATGTAGAGAATGCTGAGAGAGAGCTGCAGCTCTTCACGGAGATCAGGAGGTGGGCGGGACTGAACAGCTAACATCAGCTTGTCCCGCCCACCTGCAGACATCAAGCTGAAAATCTGACACCTCTCTCAGCATTCTCTACATTCCAATGTGATTAGTCACAGTTACAAAGCACAGAACGGCTCTTAGAAGCAGCACGGCCCTGTTTAATGTGAAACTACTGATCACCCACAGACACTGACTCGAGTATAAGCCGAGGGGGGTCTTTTTCAGCACAAAAAATGTGCTGAAAAACTCGGCTTATACTCGAGTATATATGGGTACATATCGAGAAAAAAAAAAAAAACGCAATCAGCGTATATTGATTGGTGAGCGCAAAAGATGCTGTGTTTACACGCGATAAATGTATTTATTTATTTATTTTACTAGTAATGGTGGCGATCTGTGATTTTTAGAGGGACTGCGGACATATCGGACATTTTTGACACTTTTTTGGGACCATTGGCATTTATACAGCGATCAGTGCTATGACAATGCACTGATTACTGTGTAAATGTCACTGGCAGGGAATGGGTTAACACTAGGGGGCAATCAAAGGGTTAACTGTGTTCCCTGCTATGTGTTACTAACTGTATGGGGCTGGGCTGACTGGGGAGGAGAGTGATCGTTGCCCCCATATACTGGGAACATACGATCACACTCCTCTCCCATCAGAACAGAGATCCGCATGTTTACACACACACACGGATAACGGTTCTGTCACTGCAGGGGGAGCGATCGTGGGAAGCCGGCGGACATTGAGTCTGCCCTACCAGCTCCCTGACTCCCCCGCTACACAGTGAGCGTGCCTCCAGCGGCACGCGCGCACTCACGATCCGCCATCTTGCAGCCGCCGTCATCAATCCACGGCGGGCGGTCGGCAACTGGTAAAAAGCAGCCCCAATCCTCCCCTTCTAGAGTACCCCGTCAATGCTCCTGGCCCCTCCCTCCTGCCGAGTGTGCCCACAGCAAGCAGCCTACAATGGGGGCACCCAGAGAGGTGCACTCCCGAGCTGCTGCTCTGCGTGTCCATTCACACACACAGTTGCGGCTTGCCCCCCCTTTCTCCTCATTGGCTCACTGGCTGTGATTGACAGCCCGCTGCTGTCTCAGCCAATGAGGATGGAGAGTCCCCAGAGAGCCGAGACACTTGTGCACATTGCTGGATCACGATAGGGCTCAGGTAAATATTGGGGGGGACTGCTGCACAGAGAAGGTTTTTTTTTTTTTTTTTACATTCATGCATAGAACCTTTAGCCTTTAGAACCATTTTAACCAGTACAGAACCGTGCTATAGCCGAAAGACGGCTACAGCGCGGCTCTGAAAATCCCGTAGGACGTCCATGGATGTCCTGCCTCATGTGCGCTCCCCACGCGCACTCGCAGCCTGCGGCTGCGTGGGCGCGCCCGCAGGTCGGGCGAACTCGATGTCCGCCCGTGACCCGCTGATCACTTGTAGCAGCCTCAGAACGGGCAACCGCCGATGTAAACACGGCGGTTCTCCGTTCTGTGAATGGGACATGACAGATCTACTGATCCCTATCACTGGGATCAGTTAGATCTGTTATGTCCCGACCAGCCCATCCCCCCCACAGTTAGAACACACCCAGGGAACATAGTTAACCCCTTCACTGTCCCTGCAGGTTAACCCCTTCACTTCCAATGACATTTATACAGTAATCAGTGGACATTTAAATTTCTGATCACTGTATAAATTTCATTGGTCCCAAAAATGTGTCAAAAACGTCCGACATGTCTGCCCCAATATCGCAGTCTCGATAAAAAAATCGCAAAATGCTGTCCATTACCAGTAAGAAAAAAAATAGTAAAAACGGCATAAATCAATTCCCATAGTTTGTAGACGCAATTGCTTTTGCGCAAACCAATCAAAATACGCAGATTGCGATTTTTTTTTACCAGAAATATGTAGAAGAATATATATCGGCCAAAACTGAGGAATCATTTTCTTTTTATATATTTTTTTTTGGATATTTATTATAGCAAAAAAGTAAAAAATATTGTTCTTTTTTCAAAATCATCGCTCTTTGTTTGTTTATAGCGCAAAAAATAAAAACTGCAGAGGTGATCAAATACCACCAAAAGAAAGCTCTATTTGTGAGAAAAAAATGATAAAAATTTTGTTTGGGTACAACGTCGCCCGACCGCGCAATTGTCATTCAAAATGCGACAGCGCTGAAAGCCCAAAATTGGTCTGGGCAGGAGGGGGGTTTAAGTGCCCAGTAAGGAAGTGGTTAAAGAGTAGTTAAGACCGGAATTCCACTTTAATGCCAGCTTTCAAGTTGGATCACTAAGCAAACAGCATCTGCTGTGCTGTCTCTTTAGCTGAGCTATAGCGCTCCGGGGATGTATTAAACTTTTATTTGTAAAACAAAGATAACAATCAAATAAAACAAACCAAAAACATTTTTCTGTATCCACACTTGTGCAGACACAAATTGTCCGTTCACACATTTCTCAACTATTATGTAACTCTTTATTACAACAAATATTTATCAATAACTTCCAAGTGTGTTGTTTATTTCAAGTAGTATATCTCATGGGTGTACAAATTATATTATATATAATAGTCATACCCTATGTACCTCAGCGATATTTAACCACTTCAGCCCCGGAAGGATTTCACACTTTAGGACCAGAGCACTTATTGTGATTAGGCACTGCGCCGCTTTAACTGACAATTGCGCGGTCGTGCGACGTTGTACCCAAACAAAATTTGTGTCCTTTTTTTCCCACAAATAGAGCTTTCTTTTGGTGGTATTTGATCACCTCTGTGTCTTTTCTGATCGCCGCTATAAACAAAAGAAGAGAGACAATTTTACAAAAAGACCCAAATTTATTACTTTTTGATAAAATACAAATCCAAAAAAAAAATATAAAAAAACATTTTTTTTCATCGGTTTTGGCTGATTTATATTCTTCCTCATATTTTTGGTAAAAAAAAATCGCAATCGGCGTTTATTGATTGGTTTGCGCAAAAGTTGCCGCGTTTACGCATGATGAGAATTCATTTCTGGGGTTTTTATTTTTTTATTTTTTACTAGTAATGGCGGCGATCTGCGATTTTTAGCGGTACTGCGATATTTCAGCGGACATGTCGGACCATTTTGACACTTTTTTGGGACCATTGGCATTTATACAGCGATCAGTGCTATAAAAATGCACTGATTACTGTGTAAATGCCATTGGCAGTGAAGGGGTTAACCTGCAGGTGGCGCTCTAAGGGTTAACTGTGTTCCCTGGGCGTGTTCTAACTGTGTGTGGGCTGCCCTAGCAGGGGAAGGGAAGTGATCACAGCTTCCATGTAAAGGAAGGCTGTGATCACAGCCCTTCCCCCTCTCACAGAACGGAGGTCCGTGTTTACTTACACGGACCTCCGTTCTTTCAGTGCGGGGGGGGCCATCGTGGGTAGCCGGCGGCGATCGAGTCTGCCGCACCCGCTCCCTGGCTCCCCCCGAACACAGTGAGCGCGCGCGCACAATGCTAGTTATCGTGGCCACCGTCCTGTGATGGCGGTTTGCGATAACGAACCACCTTGTCGCCGTCACGCTGTGGCGGGCAGTCGGCAAGAGGTTAAAGTGATATTAAAGTAAGATTTAAAAAAACAAGCATGTCATACTTTCCTGCTCTGTGAAGCACAGAGCAGCCCTGATCCTCCTCTTCTCGGGTCCCCCGCCACCGCTCCTGGGCCCCAGAGCAAGCAACATGCAATGGGGGCACCCAGGCAGTTCGCTCCCGCAATTTTACAACTCCCCGGCAGCCTGTATGAAAGAGGACTAGAGTACCCATCACACTTTGTGGTGCCATTTAAAAAGAATGACACAGCAACGCATGCATGGTGCAGCACTATTTGTTACTGCAACACAAAGTTGCTCTGCCCTTGGTGTTGGAGCTGCAGCAAGAACTTACAGTCTTTGAAATGAGGCCTTCTTAGTATTATTGTTCCCTTGATCTTGAAAACAATGAATTCAGGCCTCAGGTAATAGAAATACCTTTAAGTAATGAATAACTTAGTGTTTACAAAGTCTGCATTTTATTATCTAGAGCTATTTTTGTGCAGTTAGTTGTATAATCATATAATAGAGATAATAGCAAGTCTAATCATCGCTTCAGATGTAAGCACGTAAGTATGCAAAACTTGTTGGAATTTAACTGTTTTACCCTATTATTGTTCATGAGGATTTCATGCTCTAATGAGGCAGCTAAATCATTTCCCAAAGGCACAGAGCACTGGAATGCCATACAAAGCAAGCCAGCGTCTGGACACATGTGAACATCTGAGCCTGACAGCGACACAGAGGACCTGACCGCGGGACGCTCCAAATGGAACTGACAGGACTACATGTTTATGAAAACATACTGCGCCCCTTGTAAAAATAATATAATAGAAATAATAATAAAAAGGAATTGTGAAGATGTTGCCCATAGCAACCAAATTCCAGCTGTCATTTTCTAGGGCAGTGGTTCTCAACTCCGGTCCTCAGGACCCACCAACAGGCCAGATTTTAAGTATTCCCTTGGGGAGATGCAGACTAGAATACTGCAATCACTGAGCAGCAAATGATATCACCTGTGATGTATTTCAGTTATCCTGCAAACCTGGCCTGTTAGTGGGTCCCGAGGACAGCAGTTGAGAACCACTGTTCTAGGGCAACAAACGAAAAGTCAGCATTTGATCCTTTACTGCTGAAAATACTTATAGCCAGCATTACCCAGTAAGACGTTATTAGTCCTAAAATCTATTATAAACTTACTCACATTAAAGCAGGTCTTGCACCTTAACCACTTGCCGACCGCCGATCGGCATCTGACGGCGGCAAAGTGGCTCTGTAAGGCGAAACGCCATCATACGATGGCGGCCGCCAGATCTCGCACAGTGAGCGCGCGCGCGCCGCCGGAGGCGCGTGCGCGCGCTCACTGTGTCCGGGGAGGGCCAGGGAGCGGGTGCGGCGGCTTCGATTGCCGCCGGCCACCCGCGATGCCCCCCCCCGGAGTGAAGGAGCGGAGGTCCATGTAAGTAAACACGGACCTCCGCTCTGTGTGAGGGGGAAGGGCTGTGATCACAGCCTTCCTGTACGTGAAGGCTGTGACCACTTCCCTTCCCCAGATAGTGCGCCCCCTGCAGGTTAACCCCTTCACTGCCAATGGCATTTACACAGTAATCAGTGCATTTTTATAGCACTGATCGCTGTATAAATGCCAATGGTCCCAAAAAAGTGTCAAAATGTTCCGACATGTCCGCTGAAATATCGCAGTACCGCTAAAAATCGCAGATCGACGCCATTATTAGTAAAAAATAAAAAAAAATAAAAACCCCAAAAATGAATTCTCATCATCCGTAAACGCGACCACTTTTGCGCAAACCAATCAATAAACGCCAATTGCGATTTTTTTTATCGCAAATATGAGGAAGAATATAAATCGCCCAAAAACGGTGAAAAAAAATGTTTTTTTATATATTTTTTTTGGATTTGTATTTTAGCAAAAAGTAAGAAATTTGTTTTTTTTTGCAAAATTGTTGCTCTTCTTTTGTTTATAGCGGCGATCAGAAATGACGCAGCGGTGATCAAATACCACCAAAAGAAAGCTCTAATTGTGGGGAAAAAAGGCCGCAAATTTTGTTTGGGTACAACGTCGCACGACCGCGCAATTGTCAGTTAAAGCAACGCAGCGCCGAATCGCAAAAAGGGCTCCGGTCCTAAAGCTGGAAATCCTTCCGGTCCTTAAGTGGTTAAAGTGGTTCTAAAGTCAGAAGGTATTTTTTTTTTAACGCATTCTATGCATTAAGATTAAAAACCTTCTGTGTGCAGCATCCCCCCTAATTCTTACCTGAGCCCCATCACAATCCAGTGATGTGCACAAGAGTTTTTGCTGTCTGGGACTCTAGCTCCTCATTGGCTGAGACAGTAGTGGGGCACCACTGGGGCCACTGGCTCCTGCTGTTATCAATCAATCAAAGTCAGTGAGCCAATGAGAAGAGAGAAAGGGGGCAGGGCCAAGCCATGGGTGCCCCATAGCAAGCTGCTCGCTGTGGGGGCACTCGGCAGGAGGGAGGGGCCAGGAGCGCCAGCGGGGGACCTGAGAAGAGGAGGATCTGGGCTGCTCTATGCAAAACCATTACACAGAACAAGTAAGTATAACATGTTTGTTATGTAAGAAAAAAAAACATAAGACTTTAATATCACTTTGATGCAGGATTACACAGCATTTGAGCACCACAAACCAAAAACGCTATTTAATTCATTCATTCACTAATTATCAAAGGAAACTCAACCATCCATCCATGTCTCCATGGTTTATTTTGCTCAGAAATAACTTTGAAAAACATCCCCCTAGTATTACTAGCCATCAGAGTTAATTTTGGCAGCAAATTTCGATTTAGTTTTAGTCTAAAGCCTCGTACACACGGGACGACGATCGTACTTACAATCGTCTCAAATCGTATGTTGGATAATGTAACTTGCATACTGACTGCACCACACGATCGTACGACCACGGCAAGAACGTTCAGGTGCATGTAATTAGCATCCGGCTGTTCCTGACTTCTGAGCATGCGTGTTTTGCACAATACAATGTGCATTATTGTACCAACTGCTCTGTACACACGATACAACGGTCGTATGAGCGCTTGTTGGTACGACCAAGTTTTCTAGTTTGCTCATACAACTCCCTTGTACGACCGTCGTATGTCGGCTGTTCTAATCGCGCATACGAAGGATCGATTTCGCATACAACAGTCATTCATACGACCTGTTGTATACGATCGTCGTCCCGTGTGTACGAGGCTTTAGTCTTAGGACTAAAATGGCATGTTAGTTTTAGTCCCATTTTAGTCTTCTGCAATTGTTTTAGTATTAGTTGTATTTAGTCGACTAAATCTCCAGGACATTTTAGTCGTCTAAAATCGAATGGGTGTAGTTAAATTGTAATGCAGTATTTAAGCATTTCTCTACAAATTCCAAACTCATTATATAATGCTGGAGTGAAAAATTGAATATGCTATTATTTATGGTATTGAGGTATGAACATGCACTGCATACCAGTGTTAATTTTGACGTCAAATTTCAATTTAGTTTTAGTCTTTCGACTAAAATAGCATTTTAGTTTTAGTCGTATTTTAGTCATCTCAGTTGTTTTAGTCCTATTTTAGTTGACTAAAATGATATTAACCCCTTGCCGAACGCCGATCGGCAATTGACGGTGGCAAGGTGGCTCGTGAGCGCAAATCGCCGTCATATGACGGCGGGCGCACTCACTGTGTTTGGGGAGGGCCAGGGAGCGGGTGCGGCAGCTTCGATTGCCGCCGGCTACCCGCGATGGCCCCCCCGGAGCGAAGAAACGGAGGTCCGTGTAAGTAAACACGGACCTCCGCTCTGTGTGAGGGGGAAGGGCTGTGATCACAGCCTTCCTCTACATGGAGGCTGTGATCACTTCCCTTCCCCAGCCAGGGCAGTCCCCCTACAGTTAGAACACGCCCAGGGAACATAGTTAACCCTTAGAGCGCCCCCTGCAGGTTAACCCCTTCACTGCCAATGGCATTTACACAGTAATCAGTGCATTTTTATAGCACTGATCGCTGTATAAATGCCAATGGTCCCAAAAAAGTGTCAAAATAGTTCGACATGTCTGCTGAAATATCGCAGTACCGCTAAAAATCGCAGATCGCCGCCATTACAAGTAAAAAAAAAAAAAAACCCCAAAAATTAATTCTCATCATCCGTAAACGAGACCACTTTTGCGCAAACCAATCAATAAACGCCGATTGCGATTT
>BLSH010173294.1:212342-226897 GCA_018402905.1 Glandirana rugosa
ACGCAGCGAAATTGACTTTTAACGCGCCAGCACGCTGCAACATGGGTTTGCTTTAAATGCAGGAAAAAAAGGATGTTTGTCTCGAAAGAAAACCACCATAAACTAGTGGAGACGCAGTAAAGACTAGCGGGGATATTTGTTTTCTTCTCGCTGTTAAAACGTTTTTTTGGGTGTAAAGAATGAAAAACGATCTTATGTTTAGTTTTTTTTTTATATTTTTTTGTAAAAAAAAGTGGCAAAAACCGGCTAAATATAAGAAGGAGTATAAACGCTATTTTTTTTAGCGTTAGCCGCAAATAACTAACCAAACGCGTTTTCACCAGCTGTATAAATGCCAATGGTCCCAAAAAAGTGTCAAAATAGTCCGACATGTCCGCTGAAATATCGCAGTACCGCTAAAAATCGCAGATCGCCGCCATTACTAGTAAAAGAACAAAAAAAACCCAAAAATTAATTCTCATCATCCGTAAACGCGACCACTTTTGCGCAAACCAATCAATAAACGCCGATTGCGATTTTTTTTATCGCAAATATGAGGAAGAATATAAATCGGCCAAAAACGGTGAAAAAAAATGTTTTTTTATATTTTTTTTTTGATTTGTATTCTAGCAAAAAGTAAGAAATGTGGGTTTTTTTGCAAAATTGTCGCTCTTCTTTTGTTTATAGGGGCGATCAGAAATGACGCAGAGGTGATCAAATACCACCAAAAGAAAGCTCTGTTTGTAGGAAAAAAAGGACGTAAATTTCGTTTGGGTACAACGTCGCACGACCGCGCAATTTTCAGTTAAAGCGACGCAGTGCCGAATCGCAAAAAGGGCTCCGGTCCTAAAGCTGGAAATCCTTCCGGGGCTGAAGTGGTTAAGGACGCAGCGACCTGCTTCCCAGTCTGCCCCATAACAACCAGCTATTTTTCATACAGAATTTGAATCGTTCGATCAGAATTAGAATTGTTCCAAAAATGTGGAATTAGAAAATTAATAAACAAAACGAAATTTAACGAAACAAATTCCAAAATGAATCAATGTAACGAAGTTAGTAACATAACTAATCTATCCGAAACAACATTTTCCGTTCTGCACATGTCAGCTGCCAATTGGTGCAGAGTGAGTGCTGTCCTTGTTGCCCGGTAATGAGGACACAATCACCACCGAGACCCGCTGAGAGGCAGAAGCAGAGGTAGGAGATTGAGACTCACGGTCGTAACACATCCCCTGATCACCCAAACACAGGCAGGGATAGCAAGGCTGTAACCAAAACACTGAGAGCTGGTTCACACTACAGCGACTTGGGAGGCGACTTGTGTCGCTCCAAGTCGCCCCAAGTCGCTTGACAGAAGAAATCCCATTGAAATGAATGGGAGTGGTCTTAATGTACACTACTGAAGTCGCTCCGACTTCAAAAAAGGTTCCTGTACTACTTCAAGGCGACTTCTATCCGATTTGTGCGCATAGAATTCAATGGAAGTCGCCTCCAAAGTCGGATCCTCATCTATATTGAAGCAACTTTACAGGAAAAAGAAAAGAGTTTACTCAGTGAAAAACCCAGGCAACCCCCTCCCTCCCTTCTCTGATTGGCTCAGGCAAAGTTGCCTGGCATGGAGTTGTAAGTCACCCAAATCCACGCTGAAGTCATCTATGCAGTCGCCTATGAAGTCGTGCCTGAAGTCGGATCGCTGTAGTGTGAACCGGCTCTTAAGGCCCATACACACGATGTGAATTTTGGATGGGAATTTTCGTTCGACAGCCTGTTGACCGAAATTTTTACCGTTAATATGGTGCTTTCGATGGCTGATTTTGATTTTTCATCAGACAAAAGCTGGATGTGCAGACTAGTAATTTTTTGTTGTATGACAATGCAACGTCCGATTTTTATTCCGTTAGTACGATTTTTGTACCAAAAAAACATACGACCGGGACTACGCATGCTCAGAAACTAAAAAAGGATGCAAAAATATTCAACACATTGCGTCACTTCTGACGTTGAGTTTGGTCGTACGAAAATTTTCGTTTTTGCTAGTACGCTCTTCACAGACAAGCATTCAACAAAAAACGGACGTTCAGGCGTCCGAATATCGGATCGTGTGTACGAGGCATTAGGCTCTATTCACGCTTGTGCGGCTTGTCATGTGACTTTGGACATCAAGTCGCTCATTATTTTCACTGGGACCAAGTAAAATTGGTGTGGCTTTGAAAAGGCGTCTGCACTGCTTTGGTGCAACTTTTAATGTGACTTTGGTCCAGAGAATCTAAAGCCGCACCAAAGTAGTGTTCCAAAGTCGCACTGGAATTTGTGCAACTTTGCAGACAGGCTAATGTGAATGGAGTCTTACAGGAGGAAGAGGTCACACATAAGAAAAAAGAGCATATCCTTGAACTACTGGGTGTCAAGGATGTACCCCGGCAATGTAAATATGTGAGCCGACAGCAGGGCTGAATCACTCATCGGCTTTCACTGCTTTAGCCACTGGGAAAGGGAGAACATTCATTCTAAGAATTACAGAATGTTAATTAAATCTGCAGATGCAGATTTACACTAAGGAGTCAAAGCTTTGCAGTCATATAACTGCTTAAAGCGGAGCTCCACCCTAAAGTGGAACATACTCTTCACCCCCTGACATGCCACAGTTGGCATGTCATCATTTTTTGAGGCGGGGGGGAGCGGGTGCCTAGTTCAGACAGGTGCCTCGCTCCGACTTCCTGGTCTTGCCGCCCAGACGACTCCTCCTCTCCTCCTAGGCACCCCCCCCCCCACAATCTTCTGGGACACGTCACAGGTCCCAGAAGATTACCTGGCCATTGACAAAGCACAGCGAGACTTGCGCTGCGCAGTGCGCTCCCGGCCGTGAAGCCGAAAGCTGTCACAGTCAGGTGCCCACAGGTGCAATGGCAGTGCTGCGGAGGGGAGGGGAAGAGGAGCGAGGCATTGGGTGGCCGCATCGCTGGAGCCTGGGACAGGTGAGTGTCTGTTTATTAAAAGTCAGCAGCTATACTTTTTGTAGCTTTTAGCTTTTAATAAACCTAAAAACAAGTGGAACTCCTCTTTGAGCCGGGCATTGATGGTTCTTTTCATAGAATGCATTAACCACTTCCATACTGGGTACTTAAACCCCCCTCCTGCCCAGACCAATTTTCAGGTTTCAGCGCTGTCGCATTTTGAATGACAATTGCGCGGTCGTGCGGCGTTGTACCCAAATAAAATTGATGTCCTTTTTTCCCCACAAATAGAGCTTTCTTTTGGTGGTATTTGATCACCTCTGCGGTTTTTACTTTTTGCGCTATAAACAAAACCAAGAGCGACAATTTTGAAAAAAGAACAATATTTTTTACTTTTTGCTCTAATAAATATCCAAAAATAAAAAATAAAAAAAAAAATTATTCATTGGGTTTGGCCGATTTATATTCTTCTACATATTTTTGGTAAAAAAAAATCGCAATCAGCGTTTATTGGTTGGTTTGTGCAAAAGTTATCGCGTCTTCAAACTATGGGAATTGATTTATGGCGTTTTTATTATTTTTATTTTTTTTACTAGTAATGGCGGCGATCTGCGATTTTTATCGGGACTTTGATATTGGGGCAGATATGTCGGTCATTTTTGACACTTTTTTGGGACCAATGACATTTATTCAGCGATCAGAAATTTAAATGTCCACTGATTACTGTATAAATGTCATTGGCAGTGAAGGGGTTAACAATGTTCCCTGGGTGTGTTCTAACTGTGGGGGGGATGGGTTGGCCGGGACATAACAGATCTAACTGATCCCAGTGACAGGGATCAGTAGATCTGCTTGTCCCCCTCTCACAGAATGGGGAACCGCCGTGTTTACATCGGCGGTTCCCCGTTCTACAGCTCTGTAGGCGATCGCGTGTCAGGAGCGGACATCGAGTCCGCCTGACCCGCGGGCACACCCACGCAGCGTGCGGCGGCCGCACGCGCTGCCGCCGCCGCCCAGTGCGCACAGGGGGCGTGTAAAGGGGCGGACGTCCATGGACGTCCACCCGGATTTTCAGATCCGCGCTGTAGACGTCTTTCGTCTGTAGCGCGGATCTCTAGTGGTTAAGGTGAAAAACCTTGAGGGTTTACAATCCCTTTAAGATTTGTTAAACTCCACTTTTGTTGAGAACCCCCCCGGTGATCTATGTAAATAAGGATTTTAACCACTTCAAAAGGATTTCCCAGTTTATTGGCTGCTTAGTCTAAAATGCCCGGGCCTATTTGTTGTCCCAATCCGGGCCTGATATACAGTATGTAGATCTTATGAGTGTGTGTCAGTGTATAGTTTGTAACTATAGGAACTTGGTAGCAGCTATATTTGCTCAATACATACAGTACACAAGCTGTGCTTCCTGCATTTTAGTGCAACATAACAGGGTTGATTTATTGAAGGCAAATAGACTATGCAAGTTGCAAGTGCAGTTGCTTCAGAGCTTAGTAATTGAGATGAAACTTTCCTTTTCAAAGAACACCTAATCACAAGGAAAACTTTACTTGCATATAATTGGATAATGAAAGTCAGCAGAGCTTCATCTCATTTACTAAGCTCTGGAGCAATTGCACTTGCGAAGTGCTGTCTCTTTGACTTTAGTAAATGCACCCCATTGTTATTGCTTTTCATGAAGCTTTATGCAGCTGTGTGCATTCTCCTATAGACAACAATGCACCTGTATTCAAATCTGTAAAAAGAAAAAATGCTACAAGGCTCCCACTGATCTCAGCCAAGCCTGTGAGACAGGGGAGAGGGGGGAAAAGCTGCTGCCAGGGGAGGGCTGGCCCAGGGGGTAGGGTGGCAATTGCCCCCCAGGCCACCCTAACTTACATTTAAAATGGCCGATGGCTGCTGCCCGCTCACACTTTTTTTTCTTGTGGAGGAAGGAAATAGGGCCCAGGGGCGCAGCCACCAACTAACTGCAGGCAAAGGGGGGGCGCCCAGGGCCGGCCCTACCATGGATCCCGCTAGGCCCATTGGGTGGGCATGGATGGAGAGCTGATTCGGTGGTTCAATGGGCCACTTGATTGGACTTGCCCCCCTGGCCTACGGCTGCCAGCCCTCCCCTGGCTGCTGCAGACGTGTGCAGCACTGGATCGAGATTGAGCTCAAGTGAGTATTTAGGAGGGGAGGGGGAGCCACTAATAAAAGTTTTTCTACCTTAGCCTGGGTTCACACATATGTGAACACAGACATCGCATGTGATTCGCACCCGCTTTGCTGTTGTATGGGTGAACTGATTTGCACAAAAAGGTTGCAGGGACTTTTTTTTCCCCGCGTAGGTGTTCACACGCATGCAATCCGATTCCTGGCCGAATCCACAGTTCGCACTGCGGTCTGTGAACCAATCTGGGGGTGTCATTAACATTGTATTGACACTCGCAGCAGTTGCCTGCGGGAGAGATGCGATGAGGGAACCGGCACTGGAATCACGCTGATTCCCGCATCACTATAGTGTGAACTCAGGTTTAATGCACAGAATGACAAAGCAATTGTTTTTTCCCCCATTTTCATTAATTTTGGTGGTTACTTTTCAGGGTCACATAACAAGAAAATGCTCAAAAAGTGAAAAAAAGCCCTTTTTTTAAATGAACACTAATCAAAAAAGAAATAAATGGAATTTTAGATATTTTACATCTTTTTGTTTATAGATTCCATAGAGACTAAAATAATTTTTGCAAAACAACACTGCCAAAAGAATAAGGCGAATTGGATGTGGGTTTCCCTGCATCCAATTCACATGACCGGAGAGTGTGGCCGGCTCTCTATGGAGCTGGTTCACACATTTCTGGAGCGACCGAGGAGCGCACTGCAGAAGGGTCCTGCGCGTCTTTGGCTCAGTTTAAGGTCCCAATTCAGGCAAACATCAGGACCTAATTCAGACCTGAAATGGTGAACGGGGACACACGGGGCCCCTGCTGCGAGCCGCGGATGCAGATAGTGTGAACCCAGCCCTAACCACTTCACCCCCGGAAGGATTTCCCATGCTAGGACCAGAGCACTTTTTGCAATTCGGCACTGCGTCGGTTTAACTGACAATTGCGCAGTCGTGCGACGTTGTACCCAAACGAAATTTGCGTCCTTTTTCCCACAAATAGAGCTTTCTTTTGGTGGTATTTGGTCACCTCTGTGCCATTTCTGATCGCTGCTATAAACAAAAAAAGAGCGACAATTTTGCAAAAAAAAAAAACAATATTTCTTACTTTTTGCTAAAATACAAATCCAAAAAAATATATATATAAAAACAAATTTATTCTTCGGTTTTGGCCGATTTACATTCTTCCTCATATTTTTGGGGGAAAAAAATCGCAATCTGCGTTTATTGATTGGTTTGCCCAAAAGTTGCCACGTTTACAAACCATGAGAATTCATTTCTGGCGTTTTTACAATTTTTTTTTTTTTACTAGTAATGGTGGTGATCTGCGATTTTTATCGGGATTTTGATATTGGGGTGGATATCAAAATCCCAATATTGACACTTTTTTTGGATCAATGACATTTATACAGTGATCATTTATACAGCGATACCATGGGCATAAGAGATCTAACTGATTCCAGTGACAGGGATCAGTAGATCTCTTACATGCCGCCTGTTGGAACGGGGAACCTCTGTGTTTACTTCGGCGGTTCCCCGTTCTTTGCCTCTAGCAGCTAATTGCGGCTCGCCGGTGGACATCGGGTCGGCCCGAGCCGCAGGCACACTCACGCAGAGTGCGGCGGGCACGAGAGTATGCCGCCGGTGGCGGGCTCTCGCCCCCTAGCTGTGTGTCCGCGAATCGCTGTTTATTTACGAATCACGGAATACATCCACACTGCTGCAGTAAAAAGGCAGTGCGCAGTCGGGAAGTGGTTAAACAATGTATTACTTTGTTGAACTAAGTTATCATCAAATACACAAGTCCATAGTGGAAATGTAAAAATGGCTTTGGTCCTGAAGGGGTATACAAGAGCTGAAATGGTTAAATAACAAGCCCCCAGCCAAGTCCTACATTTACTGGTCCCATGAATCCTCACTGTGTGGTCTGCTTGGAGTCTCACAGCCTTCTCAGGAGGTCTCCTGGCTGGGTCACTCATGCACAGTGACAGCCCCCATTAATGTTATGGAAAGGCCATGCAGTATTATGCCACGTCCACACGTATGTGCTGTGTTTTGGTTGCAGTGTGGCTGTATGCACATTTTCTGTGTTTTTAACCACGTCAGCCCTGGAAAAATTTTCCCCTGTAGGATCAGAGCACTTTTTGCAATTTGGCACTGCGTCACTTTAACCACTTGCTGACCGCCGATCGGCATCTGACGGCGGCAAAGTGGCTCTGTAAGGCAAACCGCCGTCATACGACGGCGGCCGCCAGATCGCGCACAGTGAGCACGCGCGCGCCGCCGGAGGCGCGCCCGCGCGCTCACTGTGTCCGGGGAGGGCCAGGGAGCGGGTGCGGCGGCTTCGATTGCCGCCGGCCACCCGCGATGCCCCCCCCGGAGTGAAGGAGCGGAGGTCCGTGTAAGTAAACACGGACCTCCGCTCTGTGTGAGGGGGAAGGGCTGTGATCACAGCCTTCCTTTACGTGAAGGCTGTGACCTCTTCCCTTCCCCAGCTAGGCAAGCCCCTATACAGTAAGAACACGCCCAGGGAACATACTTAACCCTTAGCGCGCCCCCTGCAGGTTAACCCCTTCACTGCCAATGGCATTTACACAGTAATCAGTGCATTTTTATAGCACTGATCGCTGTATAAATGCCAATGGTCCCAAAAAAGTGTCAAAATGCTCCGACATGTCCGCTGAAATATCGCAGTACCTCTAAAAATCGCAGATCGCCGCCATTATTAGTAAAAAATAAAAAAAAAATAAAAACCCCAAAAATGAATTCTCATCATCCGTAAACGCGACCACTTTTGCGCAAACCAATCAATAAACGCCGATTGCGATTTTTTTTTTTCGCAAATATGATGAAGAATATAAATCGGCCAAAAACGGTGAAAAAAAATGTTTTTTTATATTTTTTTTTTGGATTTGTATTTTAGCAAAAAGTAAGAAATTTGGTTTTTTTTGCAAAATTGTCGCTCTTCTTTTGTTTATAGCGGCGATCAGAAATGACGCAGCGGTGATCAAATACCACCAAAAGAAAGCTCTGTTTGTGGGAAAAAAAGGACGCAAATTTTGTTTGGGTACAACGTCGCACGACCGCGCAATTGTCAGTTAAAGCGACGCAGCGCCGAATCGCAAAAAGGGCTCCGGTCCTAAAGCTGGAAATCCTTCCGGTCCTTAAGTGGTTAACTGATAATTGCACAGTCGTGCGACGTTGTACCCAAACAAAATTGGCGCCTTTTTTTCCCACAAATAGAGCTTTCTTTTGGTGGTAATTGATCACCTCTGCGTCACTTCTGATTACCGCTATAAACAAAAAAAAGACAGACAATTTTGAAAAAAAAAAACAATATTTTTTACATTTTGCTATAATGATGTCCAAAAAAAAAAAAAATTAAAAACTAATTTATTCATCAGTATTGGCCGATATATATACTTCTACATATTTGTGGTAAAAAAAATCGCAATCAACATTTATTGATTGGTTTGCACAAAAGTTGCCACGTTTACAAACCCAGAATTAATTTCTGGCGTTTTTACAATTTTTTTTTTTTACTAGTAATGGCGGCGATCTGCGATTTTTATTAGGAATGTGATATTGCGGCGGACATGTTGGACATTTTTGCCACTTTTTTGGGACCAATGACATTTATATAGCAATCAGAAATTGAAATAGCCACTGATTACTGTATAAATGTCATTGGCAGGGAAGGGGTTATCCTGAAGGGGGCAATCAAGGGGTTAACTGTGTTCCCCAGGCGTGTTCTAGCTGTGTGGGGGCTCGGCTGGCAGACCTGCTGCCTGACACAGCAGGGAACCGCTGTGTTTACATCCCCGCTTCGCTTTTCTTCTCTAACAGGCGATCGCGGGTTTCCAGAGGACCTCAAGTCCGCCTGACCCGTGGCCCCATGTGCGGCGGGCACGAGAGCGTGCCGGTTGCGGCGCGCGCTCGCCCCCTAGCCATATATAGCCAGTGATCTACGCTACGCTGCCACTCTGCAGCAGTAAATGTACGTGACGCAGTTCAGAACTGGTTAAAAGGTTTTTTTAGCTGTGGTTTTATTAAAGTGGTTCTAAAGGTTCAAGGCTTTTTTACCTTAACGTGGAACTCTAGTCAATAATGAATAAGTCCTGCTAGATCACTTCAGGCTGGCCCCTTTTGCACGTATAGTAAAATATTACAAATACGTGTCTATACTGTTTAAAATCCAGGAATACACTGTACACATGCTCAGTTGCTCTCCATTTTGAGGCACTGCTGAGTTTGTAGAGGTCAATCTGCTGACAGCCTAAAGCCTCGTACACACGGTGCGACGATCGTATGAAAACGGTCGTACGACAGTTGTATCGTGTGTACAGTGAAGTTGGTCCAACAAGTTGTATTGTGCAAAACACGCATGCTCAGAAGTCAGGAACGGCCAGACACTAATACGTTCATAACACGTCACTACGTTCAGCTTGGTCGTACGATCGTTTAGTGCATGTCAGTACGCGAAATACAACAGCCAACATATGATTTGGGCCGTTCGGTCGTACCACTGTTGCACCGTGTGTACGAGGCATAAGGCTCCATTCACACTAATGCGCTTTTTGATGCATTTTGCAGAAATGCAGGGAATTTTTTTAACATGTCCTGTGACAGTTAGCAAACTTGGCATTCCTGGAGTGTGACTGTTTTTTTTTTTTTAAACCATTAAATTGATGGGTGTAGTTCCGCTTTATGATTTACTGTCAGGGGAGGGCTGGCCCAGGGGGTAGGGTGGCAATTGCCCCCCCAGGCCACCCTAACTTACATTTAAGATGGCTGCTGCCTGCTCACACTTTTTTTTTTCTTGTGGAGGAAGGAAATAGGGCCCAGGGGCGCAGCCACCAACTAACTGCAGGCAAAGGGGGGGTGCCCAGGGCCGGCCCTACCATGGATCCCACTAGGCACATTGGGTGGGCATGGATGGTGAGCTAATTTGGTGGTTCAATGGGCCACTTGACTGGACTTGCCCCCCAGGCCTACGGCTGCCAGCCCTCCCCTGTTTACTGTTGCTCATGGGCATTGGGCTTTAGCAAAATTGTAGCCCCCAGCAAGAAACAGACACATACTAACTTTGGTAGCATAATTATTATTGAGGACTGTATGTTCCTTGCTAAACCACATTATTTTTTGTTGTTATGAGTAAAGTTCTGCTTTAATGTATTCTATGCATTAACCACTTCAGCCCCGGAAGGATTTCCAGCTTTAGGACCGGAGCCCTTTTTGCGATTCGGCGCTGACAATTTAACTGACAATTGTGCGGTCGTGCGACGTTGTACCCAAACGAAATTTGCGTCCTTTTTTTCCCACAAATAGAGCTTTCTTTTGGTGGTATTTGATCCCCTCTGCGTCATTTCTGATCGCCGCTATAAACAAAAGAAGAGCAACAATTTTGCAAAAAAAAAACAAATTTCTTACTTTTTCCTAAAATACAAATCCAAAAAAAAAAATATAAAAAAACATTTTTTTTCACCGTTTTTGGCCAATTTATATTCTTCCTCATATTTGCGATAAAAAAAATCGCAATCGGGTTTATTGATTGGTTTGCGCAAAAGTGGTCGCGTTTACGGTTGATGAGAATTCATTTTTGGGGTTTTTAAATTTTTTTTATTTTTTACTAATAATGGCGGCAATCTGCGATTTTTTGCGGTACTGCGATATTTCAGCGGACATGTCGGACCATTTTGACACTTTTTTGGGACCATTGGTATTTATACAGCGATTAGTGCTATAAAAATGCACTGATTACTGTGTAAATGCCATTGGCAGTGAAGGGGTTAACCTGCAGGGGGCGCTCTAAGGGTTAACTATGTTCCCTGGGCGTGTTCTAACTGTATGGGGGCTTGCCTAGCTGGGGAAGGGAAGTGGTCACAGCCTTCACGTAAAGGAAGGCTGTGATCACAGCCCTTCCCCCTCACACAGAGCGGAGGTCCGTGTTTACATACACGGACCTCCGCTCACTCGCTCCGGGGGGGCCATCGCGGGTAGCCGGTGGCAATCAAAGCCGCTGCACCCGCTCCCTGGCCCCCCCCCTGGACACAGTGAGCGCGTGGGCGCGCCTCCGGCGGCGCGCGCGCTCACTAAACTCGTTCCCGCAGCCGCCGTCGTATGACGGCGATTTGCGGGAACAAGCCACTTTGCCGCCGTCAGATGCCGATCGGCGGTCGGCAAGTGGTTAAGGTAAAACACCTTCTGGGTGCAGCTCCCTCCCCAGCCCAATCCCCTTATTCTTACTTGAACCCCATCTCAATCCAGTGATGTGCATGAGAGCAGCGGTTCTCCCAAGTCTTTCTTTCCTCTTTGGCTCACACAGCAGTGGACCAATCAATCACAGCCATCACAGCCAGTGAACCAATGAGGAGAGAGCAGGGAGGAGGCCGAGCTGCACTCATGTGTGAATGGACACACAGAGCGCGGCTCTTGAGCAAGCCTGCTCGGGTGCCCTCAGACTTGTCCTGACCCCTCTGCACAGCCTTTCACTGGGAAGATCAGTGTCCTGCTGCTTCTGCTCCCCAGCTCATATGCAGTTGAGAACAGGGATTATGCAATCACTTATATAAAAAGGGGGAAAAAATAGGTATTTATAATTACTTTCAGAAAATGTGGGAAAACGTGCAGCCTAATAGAAGTCAATGGCACTGGGGCTAAAAAGGTGTGTAAAATGCAAAGAAACCATGCACACACCTGTGCTGCACCCAAGCCACAGTGCACCAGGGGGAAATCAGCCTTAAAGTGTGAGAAAAGCCTAATACTAACTATTCTTAACAACACCCCCCCCCCCTTATAATAACCTATTCTGCATACCCTGTGTAAAAAAGATCTCTTTTTAGGCTGGGTTCACACCATTGCAAATTGGATGCGGTGCTAATTTGGGCTGAAAATGGACCTGAAACGGTGAATGGAGATGCACCGGACCCCTGCTGTGCACCAGAGCGTGCTCCAGTGTGAACCCAGCCTTAATCCACTTTGGTCCATTCACTTGATCCTGCAGTTCCAGCTGCCCTGCATCAGTAAGAGGCTGCTGCAGGGGAGAAAGAGGGAGTGCCGACAACGGCTGGTCCCATGGGAGCCTATGGGTGATTTCACAAGGCTCGGAATTCAGAGCATTTGTAGCGTGCTCCCGGGAGCCAGAGCTGCAGGATCATGTGACCAGACCAGATTAAAAATAAGTACACGGGGTATAAGGATCGGTAGGAGGAGGGGGAGAGAATGTTTTGAAGAATAATTAGTGTTAGGCCCTTTCACACGGCCGGGTCTGTTTTTGGACTCCGCTCTGCTCAGCAGGGATCAATCCGCTGACATCCATCGCTCCATAGGGCTGAATGGAGCGTCTGTTCAGCTCCACCTGAAAAACGGACAGGCGGATCTGAACGGAATGCCCGTGTGAAAGAGACCTTAGGCTTTTCTTCCACTTTAAGTACAGCAATTCACTTTCATTATTGCATAAGCATTAAAAAATTCCAATGCATTATGAATTATTATAATGTATAAAATAATAATAAAAACTTTGGAAAACCTAAGCCACTAAGACCCCTTTCACACTGGGGCGTTCTTCAGGCACTTTTGCACTAAAAATAGCACCTTTATAGCGCCTGAAAAACTCCCCTCCATCCACCCCAATGTGAAAGCCTTAGTGCTTCCACACTGGGGGGGGGGGGGGCGGTGCGCTTGCAGGACGGTACAAAAAGTCCTGCAAGCAGCATCTTTGGGGCGGTGCGCTGAGCGGTAATATACCGCTCCTCTACCACCCCTGTCATTGAAATCAATGGTAAGTGCTTCCGAAGCGGCTGAACGTTGGAAGCGCAGCGTGCTGGCACTTTTAACCCCTTGTGGGGGGTTAAAAGCACCCTGCGCCCACCTGCATAGTGGCGCCGTATCGCTGCTATAACAGCGGAAAGGCACCACTGAAACTAGCGGAGCTTTACCGCTATCGCCCCCCGCCCCAGTATGAACATGACCTAAGGCCTCATGCACTCTTTTGCCAACTCTCCTAGATGCCTTTCATCCTGGTAGCAGCATTTTTGGCAGAAAAAATGCTAGACGCTTGTAAACATGCATAATGCGTTTAGGTGTGCCAAGCGCTTGGTCGTTAAGTCATTTCATTGATCAAAAGAATCATTTATTCTGGCCATTGAAATGAATGAATTTTCAAGTGTTAAATGCGCTCAGCATTAACATGGATTCTGGACACACTGGCTGTGTTTTTTTTTTTCTGCCTCTAAATGCCTGTGTGCATGGACACAAAGGCTAACATGCAGAGGCTTTAGCAGCAGTAAAAAACCCGCTAGAGGCCCCAAGCAGCCATATTAAAAATGTCCAGTGTGCAGGAGGCCCAAGAGTTCTGAAATACTGAAAAGGACACTATGCTGGGAGTTGCCACTAGGGGCAAGCATTGTACCAAGAATGTACATATCTATACTATAGGAAAAAGAAAACTCAGTGTAACAATGTTGCTAAAAAGTAACTAGTAGAATTATTTCCTTAAGGAAACATTCCTAAAGAAACAGTCATTTTCAATTATGAGTAATACTTTGGAAGTGACCCCCTCTTGTTCACCCAGCTCAGGGAAGCTGTGGGATAGTGGCCTGGACATTCCGGAGTGGACATCCTGCGCCTCTCCCCTAATTGTAAGTAGAACTTAGTATCATCATTTAACCCTACGTTCACACCTATACACTTTTTGGTGTGTTTTGCATTTTGCAGAAACGCACTACGGTCCATTTAACATGGTTTCCTATGGATGTAGTTCACATCTGTGCGTTTTGCAGTGCTGCATTTTTTTAAAAACGTCAAGGACTTTTTTCCCCCACAGCAGACTGCGTTTTGCGTGTAATAGTCTTCAATGAAATATCACCAAAAAAGTTGAATTTTTACTGCATTTTGTGTTTATATTTAGCTGGTTGCTAAAGAGCGGGCCAGGAAGCCGGCCACCATGTCCTTAAAGCGGGGTTCCACCGGGATAAGTCAGCAGCTACCAAAAGGGTAGCTGCTGACTTTTAACAATCGGACACATGCCTGTCCCAGGCTCCAGCGATGCGGCCGCCCGAGGGCTCGTTCTTCTCCCCCTCCCCTCAGTGGCGCCGGCATCACAAGTGTGGGCACTTGGCTTTGACGTCAAAGCCGGGCATGCACTGCGCATGTGCGAGTCGCCCTGCGGCTTGTGAATGGCTCGGCGTATCTTCTGGGACCTGTGACCTGTCGCAGAAGATCGCCGAGGGGGGGGGGGGAGGTGAACTTCCTTCCAGAGCCGTGGCTCTAGGAGAGGAAGTGGACCTGAGACCCCCCCCCCAAAGAATGACATGCCAATTGTTGCATGTCGGGGGGGGGTCACCTTCCCTTAAAGCGGAAGTTCCACTTTTGGGTGGAACTCCACTTTAAGAACCGATGAGTCATCAGCTGTCAGTGGGCTTCCCCGCTGATAGCGGAATGTAAAAAAAGAGAATTGCTGGCAAAAAAAATTGGGA
>BLSH010173294.1:227988-239083 GCA_018402905.1 Glandirana rugosa
TTCGAGAGAGTCGTCGTGGGTGTGTGGCGACTCTACCGACTGTAAGAAGGAGTTCAAAGAAGGACCAAGTGCTCGAGGCCACGACACTAACCGACCTCGGTGCCAACGCGCCCTCGGCGGCAAATACCGTACCTTGAGCCTTCCTTGCCGTGGGCTCGTGAAGTCTCACGTACGCGGACACTACAGTGACCGACGTATATACGATTTATAGATGATTTACCATGTTCAAATCCTCTATAAAAAGTGATGGATATCCATTTACATTCGTCTCCTTCAGAAATTGGTGAAGTCGGGGCCTTCTTAAAGGGTGAAATCCTGGTCTCGTGAAAAATACAACGTCGCACGACCGCGCAATTGTCAGTTAAAGCGACGCAGTGCCGAATCGCAAAAAGTGCTCTGGTCCTAAAGTGGGAAATTCTTCCGGGGCTGAAGTGGTTAAAGACTTCCTCTGCTTACATTTACCTATAGGTAGTGAAAAATATCTCCTAAACTTGTACCATTTAGTAGATATTTAGCATATATGCAGCCAGTGACATCACAGGCGCATGCACTCTGAAGTGCTCGGGTGCCGTTCCTTCCGAGTTCCATGCCATAAACGGCGGCTCCCGCGCAACCGTGGCTCCAGCCAATCACAGCACCGGAGCTCGTGAACCAGGAAGAAACTTGAGGAAGAATGTCAGCCATCTCAGCGGTGTGTGGGTGCTGCTGAGAGAGCTTTGTTCTAAGGTAAGCATTACATAATGAGCTAGTATGCGTTGCATGCTAGCTCATTATGACTTTGTCTTACAGTTTTTTTTTTTAAAGAGGGTTTACAACCTCTTTAATAGGTAAGGGGTGTGGCCATCTGGTGACATCACCTTGTGGCCCGCCCCTTGTGATGTCAGCACCCCAGCATACACAAGGGTGACAAGTGTCACAAATCATAGCAAAGTGCAAGTCTTGACGCTATGCTCTGTCTCTAGTGAGATAAAGAAATGGTACTAGGTTTCCCAACCATGTCCTATCAGATCAAACCTTAATACCTCCAATGATGTACAACCAGGCCTGAACTGGCCATAGGGCACACTGGGCATTTGCGCGGTGGTCCAGGGCTACATCTCCTAACAAGAGCTGGCTAAAGCAGGGGTCCCCAACCCCTGTGGGCCGGTACCTGTCCGAGGCCTGTTGATGGCCGGGCCGCACAGTGGGAGGTAAGCGGCGACCGCTGTCTGGACGGGACTAACACATAATGCGATTGCTGCTCATCTCCCCCTATGTGGCCATGCCTGTGTTTCCTCTCCTGGCTCTCCCATCTGCCAATGATGTCATCCTATCAGTATAGCAAAGGGCGGGAGGTGCTGGAGATCTGCACAGAGAGCGGGAGTCTTTTCATATTAACACGCGGGTGATCTACCGCTCTCCAGCTCCTCCGGCCCCTGACCCTGCAGAGGACACAAAGGCTGAATCCTGCCTCTGCCCTGCTAAAGGTAGCACTGTGCAGGAGAGGCAGAGAGTAAAAAGGGGGGGGGGGCAGGGCTGGTGCAAGGATTTTTGACACCCTAGACCAGGGATATGCAATTAGCGGACCTCCACCTGTTGCAAAACCACAAGTCCCATCATGCCTCTGCCACTGTGTATCATGCGTGTGGTTGTAAGAGAGTTGCTAAGCCTCATGGGTCTTGTAGTTCTGCAACAGCTGGAGGTCTGCTAATTTGATATCCCTGCCCTAGACGAAACCTCATTTTGCCACCCCATTGGCTCCACCCCCTTTGCCTTGTCCATGTGACAGGAAGTGGCGCTATACAGGAAGCATTGGCTCTGCTTCCTGTAGCGCTGGCTCCAGTACTGCGCTGCACCTCTAATTACACTACTGATCGAATGGAGCGGCTGCCTGAGACTGAGTTAGTTACAAGCTGCAGCCTGCAGAGCATGCAGACGTGGAGGGAAACCAGCGGTCGGGCGCCCCTAGGCAGCTGCCTAGTGGTAGCACTGGCCTTGGGCGGGGCATGACTGCAAGGGGCACTGTAATGGGGCACTATCATTATTACAATGCCCCTTTGTAGTGCAGTCCCCTTTACATTTCAGTGCGGGGGGGTCTGAATCCGTGAATATCCTGTCTGACATGCCGGGGACTGTTTTTTTGCCCTAGTCCTGGCCTGCTACCCACGCATGTGCGCCCAACATATTCCCGTGAACATACACAGCCACTCATCTCTATGATAGGGTGGCTCCCTAGAGTTTTATGTCCTCATGTTGGTGTCTATATAACCAGAACTACTAAAAATTAAATAGAACATCAAAAAAAAAAAGAAATTCGCACTTCTGAAAACAAGGTATGTTTATGCAGCAAAAAACATGATTGTGCTGTCTTCTCAATATCTTCCCCATGGAACTCTGTGTAGGAAATCAATCTGCCCCCCTCCCCCTCCTCTGGGTATTGCTGAGGAAAATGCTGAGGCTCATTGAATTCTTGCTTACAAAATAACGCCGCCCGCGTGTAATATTGATAGAGTATTTTGCCGAGAACCAGAAGACAAACTCTTCACTTGTCCCTCCCGCAGCATTTTCCTTTCACCGCCCTTCGGAGCACGTTTGGCGCCGTCATCGCCGCGCTCAGCTGGTTGGCTGGTTTGAATGTCCACTGACTTCCGTGATTGGGCGAGCCCGGCAGGCATTGCGCGGCTGGTTTGAAATCTCTTCAGTCTCGGAGCGTCTGGCTGTGCGGAGGAAGCTGCTCTCTGGTAATGGCGGTGTATGGGGGAGGATTGTTGGGTGCAGGGAGGGGTGGGCGCTCTCATATGGGGTCCGTGTTCCAGGCAGGCTGTGTCCTTTGGGCTTCCATTGTTCTGTATGATAATTTCAGTGTCACCAGGAAGCCCTCTGCTTCTCCTGGGCACCACACTGGGGGCTTGTGATAGAGGAACTGACTACACTCCCCAGTGTGGTGTGCAGCATGGCATGCTGGGACCTGTAGTTCTGCTCCAGCCATGTATGTGCCTTAGAATGTGATTGTACAATCTCCTTCAGACTGTCCATACGCTGTGCTTCGTTTTTACCCCAGAGCCATCCCATCTATCCAACCAGGCAGATCTAGAGGAGGTTGTGTACAATCAGATTGTATGATGAGTGGAGTGCTTAGTGCTGTAGCAATCGCTGTCACCTTTACTTTTTATGGGCCCGCTGCAGTGTTCTGCCCTAGGCCTCATGCACACATGGGTATAAATAAAACTGGTGCTGCCAAGGGCACCTGAGGCCCGATCCACTATGAATCAAACAGGAATGTGCTGTGCGATTCACAAGTCACCCGGTTGCCTCTTCATTTGAATGGGCTAAAAAATTGCACTGGACTGCACCCAAAGTAGTGCTACACAGCAACCGGATTGCATGGCACTACTGTATTCTGTGATCTGGTGCAGGCAAGCTGTGTTTGTGGCCTGTGTTTGGTGGGTCACTAAAGGGGTCCTCCCCCACCCTACAAATCAAAAAATGAAAAGTCTAAAAACTACGAATCCTTTAGTGCTGGGACACACTGATGCAATGCCAGGCCTCGCTTGTGATTCGCAGCGTGTTGCTGTGCAGATCACATGCAATCTCTGTGCAATACGATTTCAGCCATACAGATTGTAAATCGCATTCGCACAAAAAATGGTACAGGACCCCCTTTCTTTTATTTATTTATTTTTTGTCTGTGCTGGAATTGGATTGCATGGTTGTTAATGCCTATGTCATCTGCTTCCTTCACCATTTCACAAGTTGCACTGCAATCTGGGGGTGTCATTAACTTTACATTGACACCCGCAGCGGTTTGCGGATTTCAGTGCGTACCAATGTGCAATTTGGGAACCGGCACTGAATTGCAGGGTTGCCCGCATTGCACCAGTGTGAACTGAGCCTTAAAGGAGAAGCAAACCCTTATGGCCCGTACACGGTCCGAAAATCGGACAACAGATCATCCCCTCCACTTTTATTTTTTATTTTTCTCCCCATGCTAATCTCAGATCAAATCGGTAGAGTTTACTAAAGTCACAAATTCTCATACAACAGAAAAAATCTGAAGTGTTGTAGTGTATTTGTATTGTATTTTCGAATGACAACTGTACTGATTAAATGAAAATCGTACGATCTGGTATCGTACGAGAAATTTTTGTGTTTGTCCGATCGGATACTATCGGATGAACTGTCGTGATCGGCTCTCGTAATTTCTGTACTAACGATCTGATTATCAAATGATCACTTCGAAAGCGGGATTTTTCGTCCGATTTTCGGATCGTGTGTACAAGCCATAACCGTAGAATCCCTGCATCTACAGACATCCACCATCTAACACTAACCTATCTGACCCTGTAAAGAAGAAATCAGTATACCTTTTTTTTTAAGCCGGTCCAATCTCCAGTGGTGGACGCTCTGCAGAGGACACGGCTGACGACAACTGTGAAATGAATTAGGAATGACACCCATAGACTTGCTATGGGGCTTCCGTTGTCTGCTGTTTCCTCTGCACCCACCTACATAGCGAAGCTGTGGTTGACAGCTCAGTGTGGGATCGGGTTGGATTCAGAAAAGTTATGTATAATGATTTCTTCTTTACAGGGTTAGATAGGATAGTGTTGACTCATGGAGGTCTGTAGATGCAGGGATTTCTCTTTCGTTCGTCGACAGGCACAGCGACTCTTAGGACTAAGTGGGTTATACTGCCCTCTTCAGGAGTTTACTAGGCAAAACAGGCAGTTCTACACAGCAAAAAGAACAGCAACAGACACAGCCCCTCTCGGGGCAATCCCCACTGGCAGATAACCCCACTCCCAGCTCTGCGTTTTTTTTTGTTTTTTTTTTTTATTCCTGCCTAGTGCAAGGAGTAGACTTGGCTCCCTGTTGGTATCTGTGGCACCTCTCTGGGTCCACTTCGGCTGTCCTGCAGATGAAGACTGCAATCAAGTAGCCGTGCTGGGTGACAGGCTGGGTTTTAGATCCAGGTAGTCTCCCCAGCCGACCATCGAGCGCGTGCAGAGCTTGGCTCCGCCTCGACAGGCCCCAAACCGGACAGGGTGGCCCCGCGCGTTAAACGTCCCGCCGGTGCACATATGACCAGGCTCCCGAGTCCGTGTCAGTGTTACCATGGCCGAAAGCTCCCCCCAGCCTGATGGGTGAGGCAGATCTGTCTCGGGTGGGATACCTGCTCTGCCAGACTGGATGGGTAAGTACCCCCTCCCACTAGGATCTGGGGGGCAGCAGGCGGGTTTCCCCACTGGGGTGTTAGGCTGGCAGGTTGGTCCCCCCCCCTCTTTCCCTCCTTCGCTTCACACCCCCCCCCCTCCCCTGGGGCTCCCAGGGGGGTGTCCAGGGACTTAGCTGTCCCTCTCCTCCTTGCCTCATGCTGCTGGGAGGTCGGAGATCCATTTTCTTGTCACCGGCTGCGTGGTTCGGCCTCTGGGGCGTTCGGCGGACATTTTGGTGTAGCTGCGGCGTTCTTGACTGGGGGTTTGGTCTTGTGTGCAGCGGCGGCCATTTTCTTGTGGCCTATGCACGTGTGCTGACCTGAGTGTGGGGGGCGGTCCCTGTGGATTCTGGCGCTGTTTTACACCACACACACACACACACACACACACACACACACACACACACCGCGGAGAGCTCTTCTGTGGGGCAGAAGCAGTGGCAAGTGTGGAGGATGGGCGGGCAAGGCAGCAGGCACAACTCCTCTCCTGCACAGTTGAGTGGGCAGGTGGTGAGTCCCTCTGGTGTTACCCTCCTGTAGTAAGTCCTGCGCAGTGTTTTGGGGTGGGGGGTGCCTGGTCTCCTGACCTCAGGTGGCGTGTTACCAGGGTGGGTGTCGCAATGGCAGCCGCTGCGGGTGCCTCCCTACCAGACCTCTGTGGTTGCAGCCAGCGACTCAGGGACTGTGATCCCTATTGGCGGGCTCCCGGGTAGTGACAGCATGTGGGAGTAAGGCGGCGAAAAAGCGGCCCCTACCTCCCCCCTCTTCTGGTGAGGACTCGGACCCTGCCGGAGGCTCCACCATGATGGGAACCCCCCCCCCCCCCCTCCTTGAGCTGTCGGATGGTGAGGCCCCGGATTCTACTAATAGTGAGGAGGAATCTGCGGCTGCCACTGCTGCGCATGAGAAGGCACTAGTCAGTGCCCTGATCACAGCGGTGTGTGAAACCCTGAAGTTGGATGATACGGCGGTACCCTTGCAGGAGGTCCCCGTCTTCTTCGGGTCACATAAACTGGCCTGCGGGGTTAAGGTTTTCCTAACATCTAAGAAGGCCCTGACGGACTTACGTTTTCAGGGTTGGCGGCTCTTTGGAGCCTCCTTGGATGGGATTATTAAGGATCTCACGGGAGGGAAGAGTACCTTTTCTCCCGGAGTCCAGGAAGAGTATGGAGTCCCCACGCAAACCGGGTCCCTCCTTTACGGCCCACAAGCGGCTTTTTCGCTCCTCGGACAAGGGCTCGAAGCCCGCCAATGCCCCCGGGGATGGACAGAAGCTCCCCTGGCAGGGTAAGCGTGACAAGCTGGAGGACAAGTCATCCTCTGCATGAAGGGCTGCCCCCACCCGCACTTCGGGTGGGGGGGGGGGAACGTCTCTTGGGGTTTGCGGACCGGTGGACTTCCTGCATTTTGGACCGCTGGGTGCACGAGGTGATCTCGTTGGGGTACAGAATAGAATTTTGTTCCCGTCCTCTGGACAGGTTCTTCGCCTCCAACTTGCAACTGCCCACTGGCAGGCTGTTGGCCCTGTTTTGGGTGATGCAGTACTTACTCTGTCAAGGGGTAGTGGTTCCCGTTCCGCGTGCGGAACGTTTCCATGGGTTTTTTTACGCCAACCTTTTTGTGGTCCCGAAGAAGGATGGGGTCATCCCGATTCTGGACCTGAAGGCCCTCAACTGCTTTGTGCGTGTACGAAGGTTCAGGATGGAGTCTGTCCGCTTTGTGGTGGCGGCTCTGCACCAGGGTGATTTCCTGGCTTCCTTCGACACCAAACATGCGTACCTGCATGTTCCCATATGCGCTCAGCACCAGCGCTTCCTGCGCTTTGTGGTCGGGGAGCATTACTATCAGTTTGTGGCTTTCCCGTTTGGCCTGGCCTCTGCGCCTTGGGTCTTCACCAAGCTGTTAGCCCCGGTTCTGGCTCTGCTGAGACAGGGGCATCGCAGTGGTGGTGTATCTGGACGACTTTCTCTTGCGAGCAGAGTCTGCTCCAGCTCTCAGGGACAATGTGACGATAGCCTTGCACACTCTGCAGGAGTGTCTGTGATTACTGTCTCACCGCTTGGAGTATCTGGGTCTGATTCTGGATGCGGCCCAGGCGAAGGTCTTCCTTCCACCATCCAAGCGACAGACGGTTCGGTCCCTGCTGTCCCAGAGGTTGTCCTCCCTACGCTTTTGCATGCGGGTCTTAGGCCTCATGGTGTCCACCTTCAAGGTGATCCCATACGCCCAATGTCACACCTGTGTTCTGCAGCGGTAGATTTTAGTGAAAGTGGGACAAGTCCCCCCTCATCCCTGGATCGGTTGATCAGGGTGGACCACTGGACCAGGACTTCGCTGCTCTGGTGGATGTGGGCTCCAGCCCTGTGGTTGGGGAAGTTGTTCCTCCCCCTCCATTGGACGGTGGTCACGACGGACACCAGCCTGGTCAGCTGGGGAGGCGTCCTGGGGCTTGCCCAGGGACGGTGGTCTCCTGGGGAGTCTTGTCTCCCCATCAATGTCCAGGAAATGCGGTCCATCAGGTGCTGCCTCTCCCATTGGGCGAGGAGGCTGCACAGGTGCCCAGTCAGACAATGCCACGGCCGTGGAGTATGTGAATCACCAGGGTGGGACAAGAAGCTTGGCTGCAGCCTCAGAGGTGGTTCACATACTGCGGTGGGCAGAACTCCATGTACCGGCAATCTCTGCCGTCCACATTCCGGGCGTAGAGAATTGGCAGACGGGCTACCTCAGTCGTCAGGGATTGGACCAGGGAGAGTGGTCCCTGCACCCGGACGTGTTCCATCAGATTTGTCTGAGGTGGGGTGCTCCAGACTTGGACCTTCTAGCGTTTCATCTCAATCGGAAGGTGCAGGGCAAGGGATGCCCTACTAGCTCCGTGGGTTCGGTACCGGCTCCTCTACGCCTTTCCCCTCTCAAGTTGCTTCAGTGCCTTCTGCGCAGAATAGAAATGGAGGGCATACTGACCATTCTCATAGCTCCAGATTGGTCAAGGCCTTGGTACGCTGATGTAGTTCAAATGGTGGACGTCCCCTGGCGACTCCCGCTTCGCGAGAACCTACTGTCTCAGGGGCCCATCTTGCATCCTACTTGCCCTCGCTGGCTTTAACGGCCTGGCTATTGAATCCCAGGTGCTGAGGTATCGGGGTGTCTGACTCAGTGATCCCCACCATGCTTAAGGCACGTAAGGCTACTTCCAGGAAGATCTATCACCGCACCTGGAGGGCTTATATCGCCTAGTGCGAGAATGGGAGGGGGGGTGGAATCCCCAATCTTTTTCGGTATCTCGGGTTCTGGCATTGTCCTTCCTTCACTCTGCCCGCGTCCCTCTCATCCTAGGGAGGTTGCCTTGCACTCGCTGGATGATGTTCGGGCCCTGTGGGTGTATCTGCCGACCATGGCCTCTTTTCAGAGGTCGCATAATAAGAGTGGGCAAAGTTGCTGCACCGCGAATTAGGTAACGAACAGGCGTTCCCGGTCTGCATGGAGCTGACAGACCAGCTGGTACACAGACTTAAGTATGTCTGTGATGCGTCCTTGGATACGGCTCCCTTATTGTCGAGGCTGTCTGTGTCCTCCGCGGTCATTCGCTGGTTGCTTTGGCTTAAGTGTTGGTCGTCCGACCAAACGTCTAAGAAGGCTCTGGCAGACCTACCTTTTCAGGGTGGGTGGCTTTTTCGGGGCCACCCTGGATGATATCACTGGGGGGAAGAGCACCCTCCTCCCTGAGGCCAAGAGGCAAGGAGTCCCGTCGCAGACGGGGTCCTTCCCTTGCTGCTCACAAGCAGGCAAGAGTTCGCAGTCTGCCAAGGCACCTGTGGGTGGGTCAAAGCATCCTTGGCAGTGCAAGCAGGAGAAGTTGACTGATAAACCTTCCTTCGCATGAAGGTTTGCCCCTGTCTGCCTCTTGGGTGGGGGGGTCACCTTCGTTGGTTTGCAGATCAGTGGACTTTCCGACCTCTGGATCCACGAGCTAATTTCGTCAGGGTACAAAATAGTTTTGTACCTACCCCCGAACAGATTCTTTCCTTCAAATCTGCGCCTCCCTCTACCCTTGTCAGCAGGCCTTGCTGGGGGCGGTGCAGGATTTGCTTCTCCAAGGGGTCATAGTTCCAGTGCCTGTTGTGGAAAGGTTTCAGGGTTTTTACTCTATTCGTGGTTCCCAAGAAAGAAGGGGTTCGGCCGATCTTGGACCTCCCAAGGCACTCAACCAGTTCGTGTAAGTGTGCAGGTTCCGGATGGAATCTCTTCGATCGGTGGTGGCTGCACTTCATCCGAGGGAAATTTCAAGCTTCCCTCGACATCAGGGATGTGTACCTGCATGTCCCCATCTGGGAACAGCACCAACGTTGTTTGCGGTTGGGGACGAGCACTACCAGTTTGTGGCACTGCCGTTCGGCCTGGCTTCTGCCCCTCAGGTTTTCACCAAGCTGTTGGCTCCAATTCTGGCTCTGGTGTCTTTGGCTTTTCTTCCTCTCCACTGGACGGTAATCGCAACGGATGCCAGTCTAACTGGGGGGGGCGTTCTGGGGCTACTATCGGCCCAGGGACATCAGAGGAATCCCTTCTGCTGATCAACGTGCTGTAGCTCCAAGCGATCAGGTTGTGTCTATCCTGGATGGAGCGGCTGCGTGGGCATCCAGTCAGTCTAGTTGGACACCGCCACTGCGGTGGCTTACGTGAACCAAGTGGGAGAAACGAGAAGTTTGGCAGCGGCGCAGGAGACTTTCCTCATCCTCCGGTGGGCTGAGCTTCACATGCCAGCTCTCTTCGCCGTTTACATTCCGGGCATAGAGAATTGGCAAGCGGACTACCTCAGCCGGCAGATGCTGGACCAGGGGGAGTGGTCTCTGCATCCAGAGGCGTTCCAGCAAAATTTGCACCCGTGGGGCATGCCAGACATGGACCTTCTGGCCTCCCGAATCAATTGGAAGGTGTAGAATTTCGTGAGCAGGGCACGGGGCCCTCTGGCGGATGCGTCGGACGCTCTGGTGGCGCCGTGGGGTCAGGATCGGCTCATTTGTGCCTTTCCCCCTCTCCAGCTGCTACCTCCTGCTGTTGTGCAGGATAGAACATGAAGGGGTCATTCTGATCACTCCGGACTGGCCGCAGCGTCCCTGGTAAGCCGACGTGGTGCGCATGATTGTGGACGTTCCTTGGCGGCTACTAAGGCCCCATGCTTTACCCTTGCTTGCTTTGGTGGCCTGGTTGAGAGCCAGGTGCTGAGATCAGGGGGCTGTTGGCGTTGGTAATGCCTACTATGATAAAGGCACGCAAGTCCACTTTCAGGAAGGTTTATTATTGCACTTGGAGGGCTTACATCTCCTGGTGCGAGAGTGGGGGTTGGCCTCCACGGTCCTATTCGATCGCTAGGATCCTGGTGTTTCTGCAGCGTGGAGTGGATCAGAAGTTGTCAAGCACGATCAAGGGACAGGGCTCTACGCTTGAGGTCATGTGTGGTGTTTTTTTTTTTTTTTTTTTTACCAACGGCCGCTGTCTACTCATTCATTAGTTCATACCTTTTTTGTCCAGGGGGTTTCATATGGTACGTTCGCCTCTAGCGCCGTGGGATCTTAATCTAGTCCTTTCGGTGCTTCAAAAACCACAGTTCGAGAACATTAGGGAGGTTCCGTTGCTCACATTGTCCCAAAAAGGTTGCCTTTTTGGTGGCCATCACCTCCGCCCGGCGGCTTTGTCGTGCAGATCTCCTCCTTATTTAGTTCTGCACAGGGATAAGGCGCAGCCTTTTCTTTCGAAGGTGGATTCGGATTTTCATATTAACAAGGACATTGACCTTCCTTCCTTGTGTCCACCACTCTCTCGCCCTAAGGAGTTTGCTCTGCATTCTTTGGACGTGGTTCGGGCCCTTCGGGTGTACCTAGCAGCTACAGCGTCTTTTTGCAA
>BLSH010173294.1:239093-250538 GCA_018402905.1 Glandirana rugosa
GTGTTTTTTTTTTTTTTTTTTTTTTTTTTACCAACGGCCGCTGTCTACTCATTCATTAGTTCATACCTTTTTTGTCCAGGGGGTTTCATATGGTACGTTCGCCTCTAGCGCCGTGGGATCTTAATCTAGTCCTTTCGGTGCTTCAAAAACCACAGTTCGAGAACATTAGGGAGGTTCCGTTGCTCACATTGTCCCAAAAAGGTTGCCTTTTTGGTGGCCATCACCTCCGCCCGGCGGCTTTGTCGTGCAGATCTCCTCCTTATTTAGTTCTGCACAGGGATAAGGCGCAGCCTTTTCTTTCGAAGGTGGATTCGGATTTTCATATTAACAAGGACATTGACCTTCCTTCCTTGTGTCCACCACTCTCTCGCCCTAAGGAGTTTGCTCTGCATTCTTTGGACGTGGTTCGGGCCCTTCGGGTGTACCTAGCAGCTACAGCGTCTTTTTGCAAGAAAGATTTGCTTTTTGTCGTTGTGGATGGTCCACTCAAGGGCCTGGTGGCCTCTTAGGCCACTTTTTCACGGTGGATTAGACAAACTGTGATTCAGGCTTATGCCGTGCGGGGTCTGGTGCCTCCCTTTCCTGTCATTGCTCACTCTACCAGGGCGATTGGTGTGCCTCATGGGCTTTCCGACATCAAGCGTCGACGTTTTGGCATTCTCGGATGCTTCTTTTTGGCTGCAATGTTTTGCAGGCGGCTGTCTGAAGTTTTGTTTCCCACTGGCTTCTGTTGGGTGGAGTTGCGCGTTGGCATTTGTTCTGGGTTTTTTTTTTTTTTATTTACCCACCCCTCATTGTGACATTGCTTTGGAACGTCCCGAAGGTCAAGATCAGGAAGTGCTGTCCACCAATGAACGATGGAGAATTTTATTTTTATTTTTTTACAACATGGGTTCCTATGGAACATGTTCACATCAATGCATTTTTGTGCCTCTGCGTTTTTTGGAAAGGGTCAGCTTTTTTTTCCAGCAAAATGCAGCCAGTTTTGCATGTAATAGACTTCAGTGGGCATGCAAGAAAAATGCTGCGGTTTTGAATCTGCCCTGCAACAAAATTTCTAAAAAAAAACGTAAACCGCGGAAAGCACTGCAAAAAAATGCTGAAAAGCAAAATGCATAGATGTGAATCGAGCCTAAGCGGAGTTTCTCTCAGAAATAGCTGGGCTCTGACAGACCCTTACGCCTCTTTTCCCATAGGAAGGGTACACAGGTCCTCAGGTACACCCAGTGTACTGCATATGGGAATAAAAGGGAAAACGCACAAGATCTAATGCTCTGTTTAAAAGGTTTAACCACTTGCCGATCTGCATCTGACGGCGGCAAGGTGGTTCGATGACGCGGATCGCCGTCATATGACGGCGATCGCGCCTAGCGCGCTGGCGCGCTCACTGTGTTCGGGGAGGACCAGGGAGCGGCTGCGGCGGAGTCTATTTTTTTTTTTTTTTGCAAAATTGTCGCTCTTTTGTTTATAGCTGTGATCAGAAATGACGCGGTGATCAAATACCACCAAAAGAAAGCTCTATTTGTGGGGAAATAAAGACGCAAATTTTGTTTGGGTACAACGTCGCACGACCGCGCAATTTTCAGTTAATGCGACGCAGTGCCGAATCGCAAAAAGGGCTCCGGTCCTAAAGCTGGAAATCCTTCCGGTCCTTAAGTGGTTAATAAAAAAGAATATTGCACTTCCAAATAGAGCACTGCTGGCAGTGCTAGCTAAAGTGCATGTATCAAACACATATGCTGACTCTTTGCTCAATAGTAAGATGGCCGTGGGGTGACGTGACCCCAAAGGCACGGTCCCCATAGGGCAGTCACATGACGCTGAGATTTCTGAAGATATAAATGTTTATAATTATTGAGTCAAACGCTTTAAAACAATGTCCTTCATAGATACTAAAACCTTTTTGTTCTTTCTTTCTTCCAGGAATATTTGCAGAGATCCAGACATGGATGAATATGCAAAAATAGAAAAAATTGGAGAGGGTAATTTTTTTTTTTTTTTTTTTTTTTTTTTTTTTTTTTTTACCAAGAGTAAAGTAGTAAATGAATGAAGAGCCAAAAATGCAAAGCGTGAACGAGTGTTTGATCACAGGGCAACTGTTTGCACAGTTGACATACCGGATAACAATATCAAAGATTATCAGAGTAAGGCTACATTCACATCAGCAATATAGGGCTGTGTAAATTGTAGCGGCACATTCTTTGATTCCTACTGCAGGTATGGGTGGGTAGATGCGTTTGCTGGCCCCCCTTCACTTTGACAGGTCGCTGGCATCTGCTCCTATTCGCTGCTAGATGCACACAAAATGCATCCAGCATTGATCACCACAAGTAACTGGTTGCTGGCAACCTGTCGTCATAGGGCCGGTGGCCGCACCTGGCTGTTCAGAGTTGCAGCTGCTACAGAACGCACCTGCTTAAATCACCGGTGTGAATGTAGCCTTAAAGTGGTAGTAAACCCTCCTATCATTTTCAGCCAAGGAAGCTGCCATCTTGGCCTCTGTTTAATCTACAACTGCCATGATGCTGCACATGTTATCAGCTATGACACCAGCCATTGGATGATTTGACAGTGTGGTTTAGAGCACAACCAATGGGAGTGTTACATTTCCGGCACATGCCGGAAATGTGACTGGTTTTTAACCTGTTAAATGCATGGGTTTACTACTGCTTTAAGGACCCAGTCTATTGCAGACATGGGTGTTGAGAACCAGGTGGGCGAGAGAGAACTAGTCAGAAGAAAAGGGAAAGGAAGTAGAGGAGGTGAGGGGGGGAACGGATGGTAACAGGAGGTATTGCTATTTAGAATTCTTGGCATGCAAAAGTGGGAGTCATCACCATTTTAGTAGGCGGAGGAGGAAGTCTCATGGGAGGTGGTTGAGATCCACAGTTCCCAGACTCGGCCAAATTTAGGCATGTTGCCATGAAGTCTAGCGATCAATTTCTCATTTAATCAAAGTACAGTGGACTGGGGGTTTAACCTCCAGACACAGATATCCGTTTAAAAAGTCAAGCTTTTGTTGTGAGGATGTGGGACATTAGATTAAATTGAGCTATTGACAACCCATCAGGTTTCGGAGCTTCAAGTGGCTTCATTGGCATATCCCGGAAGAGCATGCATAATGCTATATACTTGCTGCCAAAGAAGCTGTACCCTGGACAGGACCACTAAGTGTGGTATAAGGAACCGGCTTCCAAACAGCCTTGAAAGCAGTGGCATCAGGCCTGTGCATGTGTGGGTGGATTACCCCCTCCCCAGCTCTAACTAGTGTGATCATTGTCTACATTTACTCCTTTTGATAAGTTGTTGCTCTGCTGATCCAAAGTTTTTAATAATTTTGAGCCATAACAGGTATTCTGATCAGTTGTTCTTGCTTTCCTTTTGACGTTACTAGCTGCTTTTTCCTGGGTCAACAACTTAATAGTATTGCGATCATACAGCCAGTTAGGGGTACTGATTTCCAATGTTAGCCTTAATGTGTTCGTGCGGGTTTCCTATGCTATTCGTTATCAGTAGGTCAGTCAAGTAAAGTATAATCAAGCAGGAAATATGATTCTTTTAAGAAATCTGCTTGTATAGGCTTAAAGAAGTACAGCCAAAGCTCATTTGGCTGTACTTCTGTGGATCACAGGAGTGCAGTTCATTTTGCACTCCTGTGACCCATTTTCAGCAGAGAGCGGGCTGAAGTCTGTCTGCTGGCGTAAGTCTGTCTAGGCTCGGGCGTCATGACCATAGGGTCGGGATCCGCCCACATGCCTGGACTGGCACCCGGCTCAGCCTCTCGGAGCCTGAGCCAGTCGCTCCTGCCCCCTCCACAGCCCAGCACTCTAGTGAGCGAGGAGGAGGCAGAGAGCTGCTGATTGACAGTCAGCAGCTCTCTGCTCACGTTGCTGTGAGAACCGAGTGATCGGTGATGTTCAATCATTTAGTTCTCAGTATTAGAGGCGCCAGGGGACAGATGCATCCACTTAGGTAAGTATGAATCTAAAAAAAAAAAAAAACTGCCGGGCTTGGCCACGGGCTGGTCACCAAGTATCCAGTGGTCTTCCTAGTCTAGCGAGCGCTTGCAGACCGCAGCTACACATTGGGTCGGCTGCGGCATAGTCCCACTGGACAGGGTCTGGCCCTGCGAGTTAAACGCCTCGCAAGATCGCATACGTCTGGGCCTGTGTTGGTGTCCCTCATGGCCTGCAAGCCCCCACCCACTTTGGTGGCCCTGTCTGGAGCGGTGCCCATGCGGTCTAGGTATGGTGAGAACATTTCGTTCCCCCCCCCCGCCCCCCCCTTTCCACCTGGGATTTGCGGCGGATGTGGGCCCCTCCCCTGGGACGGTCTGGCCTGCAGGTTCATCTCATTCCCTTGCACCCCCTCTCCCTGGGGTGTATGGTCCCCAGGGACTTGCCAGTGAGGCTCTCCTCTGCCATGTGGGTAGGCCTCATGGCCTGTGGGGACAGTACCGTGGCACTGGGGAGGGGGGTGCGCTTCTGGCACTGGCTTACCGTGCGGGAGGGCACCTTGTTCTCCCTCGGGGATTAGGGCTCTGATCCCCCTCTTTGTGAGGAAGCATGCAGGCCGACTGACTAGATCTCTTCTGGAGCTGCGTGGTGGTTTTTTTTTTTTTTTTTTTTTGCAGCCGGTGGCTATTTTGTTGTAGCCTCTGGAACTGCATGCCTGCATTTTCCTATGGCCGGCCATCTATGTGTAGCCCGACTGACATGATACGGGAGCATATGTTGCTTAGCAGCAGCGGCCATTACTGTGGAGCCTGAGGCGGTCCTTTTTTTAGCAGACAAGCCCCTCTATATCCTGGTGCTCACACGTGGGTTCTTCCCTGAACGCCGCATGGTTGCAGCTCTACCTCTGAAGCAGCAAGCGCTACATCGCTGTCTCCTCTCTGCTGTAGGTCGTGGGTTTTCCTTGTGGCCCAGTGACCTTACCGGTGTGGGGGTGTCCCAGAGCAGTGTTTACACTTGGTGCGGTGGGTCCCCCCTGCCAATTTTATATGGAGTCTCAGGAGCAGAGTTGCCCACCTGACCCCCTGCAGGTCCCAGCCATCCTTGGACCCGCTGACGGCGGTCCTTGATTCCTTTGTGTCCTGGGTAGAGGTGGCTTGCGGCCGTTGGCCTAGTAAAAAACAGCCCCTGCCGTCCCCTGCTTCTGTCTCGTCAGATCAGGAATCTGACTGGGCCTGTCCTGCGGGGTTTGTGGCCGCGATCACTGATGCTTCAGACAGTGAGGATGATTCCTCTGCCCCCTGTGGCAGCACGAGAAAAGGCGCTGGTGGATGCACTGAAACCTTAACAATGGAGGATGCAGCTGCGGCGGAGGTATCTGTTCCATTTGGCACTCAAAGCCGTCTCGCACAGCAAAGGTGTCCCGTCCCATCTCTTCCCCCCAGCCCCCCCCCCCTCAAAAAATGGACTACTCCTCCTCCTGTGGTGGACGCCCCGGTCTCTCGGTTGAACAAAGCCACCATGATTCCAGTGGAAGACTCCCCTGCCTTTAAAGATCCGGCTGACAGGAAGGCTAAGGCTCTGGGCCGCACTGTTTATGATTGCCGGCTCGGTGCTTAGGCCGGTACTGGCCGTGGCTCTGGTGTCTGACTTTAACCGAGTGGGTGAAGCTGTTGTGCTGTGATCTGGAAGGTGAGCAGTTCCTTCCAGTTTTCGCTGAATTTGTGGACCAGATGGTCAAGGGGTTGTAGTTTGTTTGTGGTGCATCGTTAGACTCGGCTCTCTAAGCTGTCCATTTCGGCGGTGGTGTTTAGGCGTGTGTTATGTGGCTGAAGTGCTGGTCGGTGGACCAGACTTTAAAAAAAAAAAAAAACTGTTTTGCCTTTTCAAGGTGATCGTCTGTTTCGGGGCCATTTTGGACGACGATATAGTCACAGGGGGCAAGAGGAGTACTTGCCGCAGTCGGTGAAAAGAACCTTGTCACAAGCGTGGTCCCTCCTTCTCGGCTCATAGGAAGTGTGGGTGTTTTTTTATTTTTTTTTTTGTCCCTCGGGGTTTGACAAGGGTTCAAAGCCTTTCAAGCCCCCATTGGGCGGCTCCAAGCGGTCCTGGCTTGGTAAACCAAGAGCGGGTTTCTGTCTCCGCAGACAAGACCCCTTCGGCGCCCTCATCTGGTTCTGGGGGAGGTCTTCGCGTTTCGTGCCTGTGGACCTCATTGATTACCGACAAGTGGGTCCATGAAGTGATCCTATCCGGGTACAAGATAGAGTTCCAGTCTTGGTCCCCAAACCGTTTTTCCCGTCCAATGTGAATCTGTCCCTAGAAAGCTTGTTTGCCCCCTGGGGTGCGCTATGGGATTTATTGCTTCAAAGGGTGATCATCCTGGATGCAGAACACTTTCAAGGGTTCTATTCAAACCTATTCACGGTCCCTAAGAAAGGGGGTAGGGTGTGTCCGATTCTGGACCTCAAGGCTCTGTATTGCTTTGTGAGGGTCCAGAAGTTCAGAATGTAGTCCATTCAGTGGCGGCATCGCTGCCTCAGGGGGATTTTCTTGCCTCCATCGACATCAGATGCCTACCTGCACATCCCAATCTGTGCACAACATCAGCGCTTCCTCTGCTTTGCTATGGGAGATGAGCACTATCAATTTGTGGCGTTACTCTTTGGTCTAGCCTCTACTACGCGGATCTTCACAAAGGTGCCGGCCCCGGTTCTGGCCTTGCTGCGCCAACGAGGGGTTGCTGTCCTGGGATACTTGGACGACCTTCTGCACATGGAGGATCCTGCCACTCTAAGTGGAGATTGCTATCCAAACCCTAACTGAGTTTGGCTGGCTCCTTTTAACCTCCAAAAATCTGCACAGCAGCCAGCCTAGAGACTGTACTATCTGGGCCTGGCGCTGGATTCCGCTCAGGCCATAGTATTCCTCCCGCTGGAAAAATTCCAGAACCTGCGGGTGGCAATTCACCTCCTGCTCTTTGGCAGGTGGGCCTCCATACAGACTTGAATGCGTGTACCGGGCCGAATGGTGTCAACCTTCGAGGCGGTGCTATTTGCGCAGTTCCATACCAGGACCCTGCAAAAAGATTTTGTCCAAATGGGACAAATGCCTGGGATCTCTGGACAACCAGATTCACATGAGAATCTAAGGGTTCCCTAGTCTGGTGGCTCCGTTCTCCGGCTCTTCATCAAGGAAAATCCTGTCTCTCTCTCCCTTGTGCTGGACAGTGGACACGACCGACAACAGCAAATGAAGTTTGGGAGGAATCCTAGGCCTGAGTTTCGCTCTGGGTCAATGGACACTGGAAGAATCAAGGCTACCCATCAACAAAGTGCAGCGCTAGTATCAAAAAGCTGATATAAACTGTTTAAAGGCTATATACATATAAAGTGCACAGTGCAAGGTGAACAGTGTTGTAATTCCTCAACAAAAAAAATCCATAAAAAAAAGTTTCTCCTATCGTTCACTGACAGACGCAGCTCATCATGACGTGTGGGGTTTATGCTTGTCCCACTAGGAGTTAACTAGGCAGGGAAAAGAAACAGCTGACCCCTCCCATGGGGCCGTCCTCTCTTCCTACATAAACCCCCTCATAGCATAGCTCTTCAGTTCTTATGCCTACTTTGCAAGGAGTTAACCTGGCTTCCCTTTAGGGGAATTTGTGGTCCTGTTTGACCATATTTTTTTTTTTTTTTTTTTTTTTCATTCATTTGACATCAATCAAGACATTGATCTGCTATCAAGAAGCCGGTCGGGGCATAGAGGGTCCTTGGGCCCTGTACTTTCCCCGACCTGGCCAACCGTTGCGAGCCAGTCCCGATGTATGGGGACCCTGGGGTGATCTCCCTCGCCCAGCCCCAGATGCGATTCGGCAAGGGAGATTTTCTGGCCTGCAGCATACTGCCCAAGAGGGGGCGGAAGGTCTGCAACTGGGTGGCTACCCACGGCGCTCGTTGGAGTGGTGAGTGAGTTCCTCCCCCCCCCCCCCCCCTTTTAGGGGCGGAAAGGGGGACCGACGGCCGCACAAAAAAAAATGTATTTATTTTTTTTCTCGCTGGTGGGACGCGTGGAGCTCCCGTGCACCCCCCCCCGCACCGATCGTCTAGGCCGTTCGTTTCGTTTTTCACCGCCATGCAGCGATCGCCCGCCAATTCCGGATGGAATCTATCCGCTCAGTCGTGGCCGCCCTTCATCAGGGGGAATTTCTGGCGTCCCTGGACATCAGGGATGCGCACCTCCATGTACCCATTCATCCACGGCATCAGCGTTTCCTGCGCTTTGCAGTGGGAGACCTCCATTTTCAATTTGTGGCACTCCCCTTCGGCCTGGCACAAAACTGCTAGCACCGGTGTTGGCGTTGCTGTGACAGAGAGGCATTGCGGTAGTAACCTACCTAGATGACCTGCTCCTGCGAGCGGAGTCCACCTCGGCTCTGGAGGAGAATGTGGGCATCACAATGACCTCACTGCAGGACTTTGGCTGGTTACTGAACCTGCAGAAGTCGTCGGTCTCTCCATCCTATTGCCTGGAGTATCTGGGTCTAATTCTGGACACGGAGCAGGCAAAGGTATTCCTTCCTCCGGCCAAGTTGCTGTCTCTGCAGTCGGCAGTGCGCACCCTCTTGTCGCACCGTCAGTCTTCATTACGGTTCTGTATGCGGGTGCTGGGGCTCATGGTCTCGTCCGAGGTGATACCATTTGCCCAGAGTCGCACTCGTCTCCTTCAGCGAGCAATTCTGGCTCGGTGGGACAGGTCCCCTCAGTCACTGGACCTTCTGATCTGTCTGAGCTCCCAGACCAGGGCATCTCTGACCTGGTGGCTTCGGGACTCGGCCCTGATTCAGGGGAAGTCATTCCTTTCCCTCCAGTGGGTAATCATCACGGATGCCAGTCTTTCCGGCTGGGGAGGGATCCTGGGACTGTTGTCTGCCCAGGGCCATTGGTCGGCACAGGAAGCTCTCCTCCCCATCAACGTTCTGGAGCTGAGAGCAATCAGATTGTGCCTTTTTTTACTGGGCAGTGAGATTGCAGGGTCGTCCGATTCAAATTCAATCGGACAATGCCACAGCAGTGGCGTATATGAATAATCAGGGCGGCACAAAGAGTCCAGCGGCGAGGCAGCTCTGATACTACGTTTGGCGGAACGTCACGTTCCGGCGATCTCGGCCATTTACATTCCAGGTGTGGAGAACTGGCAGGCAGACCATCTGTCGCCAGACGCTGGACCAGGGAGAGCGGTCTCTCCACCCAGAGGTGTTCGATCAAATTTGCCGCAGATGAGGGACGCCGGACATGGATCTCATGGCGTATCAGTTCAATCACAAGGTGGAAACCTTTGTGTCCAGAACGAAGGATCCGTTGGCAGTGGCCACGGACGCTCTGGTGGCCCCCTGGGGCCGTTATCGTCTTCTGTACGCTTTCCCTCCGATAAGACTGCTTCCGCGATTAATACGCAGGATAGTGGCGGCGCGGATACCAATAATCCTGGTGGCTCCAGATTGGCCTCGGCGCACTTGGTACGCCGGCGTGATGCGAATGGTGGCAGATGCCCCCTGGCGGCTCCCGCTGCGACACGATCTTCTGTCTCGGGCCCATCTTGCACCCTGCTTTACCCTCGCTGGCTTTGACAGCTTGGCTATTGAGTCCCAGGTGCTGAAAGACAGGGGAGTTGCCGACTCCGTGATTCCCTACTTTGTTAAAAGCTCGCAAGTGTACTTCTCACAAGATTTATCACCGCACCTGGAAGGCTTATATTGCTTGGTGCGAGGTGGAGGGCCATAACCCTCGCTCTTGTGTCTAGGGTCCTGACTTTTTTTACAACAGGGCCTGAACAAAAAACTGGCTTTGAGTACTCTCAAGGTCCAGATATCTGCTCTGGTGATTCTCTTTCAGAGACCTTTTTAGCTTCGCATTTGTTGATTCATTCCTTTGTACAAGGTGTGCGACACGTGGCGCCTCGGGTAAAGGTTCCGATGGCTCCGTGGGATCTGAATTTGGTGCTTTCTGTTTTTCAGAAACCGCCTTATGAGAATATCGGAGATTTCTTCCTCCCTCCTCCCTCCTCCTCCCATTATCATTGAAAGTAAAAGGGAAAACCCAATTTTTGGGTTGTCCCCATAAAAGTAATAATGGAAAATCTTCCAATAAGGACACTAGTTCTGGTGAGCTGGGGGTCCCCAAAAAATTCCTTTAATCTGCGGAGATATCCTCTCACTTCCTGTTTGGCTATGGGACAGGAAGTGAAGCGAAATTTCCGCAGTGGGACCTATGGCGGGGAGGGGGGAAAAAAAAATCTGACAGCAGTTATCCTCCCTTACTCGATCCAAAATGGGGGGGGGAAGGTTTTGCCCATAGTTCTACTTTAAGTTAATTTCAGTGATAAAGCTTGTGTGTACGTGTCTTGCAGGAAATATTAACCACCACGCGTGATTTTTCCACCACCATAGGCTATAATGGGTACTCTTACCAGAGAGAGGAGGTAAATAGACACGTATGTAAAACCATCAGCATATCACAGAATCTACCAGGACCTCAGACCGCTCACAGGTTCTCGCTGTATCTTGAAATGTAACATAATCAACCCTCATGGAAAAGGAAGCCTCCACATAGTGTGTTAATGTATGGCTTAAAGTATTTATTATAAAGTAATGCACTTTCATCAAGGTCGTTCATGCAGGCGTATATACAAGGAATTCCTAGTAGACTGTAGGCGCAATGATGGGAAGCTGCCTCTCCGTCACCCATCAATATCTTGGAGCTTTGGGCGATCAGACTGTCTCGATCACTAAACGGACAGTCTGCAGGGGCTCCCAGTGTGGATTCAGTCGAACAATGCCACAGCCGTGGCTTGTATCAGTCACCAAGGAGGAACAAAGTGCACTGGAGGCTCTGGAGGTAGGGATCCTCCGGTGGGCAGAGCGCTCCGTTCCAGCCATCTCCTCCGTCCAAGGGTAGTGGTCCCTTCATCAGGATGTTTCAACAGCTGTCTGCGCTGGGGCATTCCCGCGGTGGACCTGTCGGCTCAACAGGAAAGGTGCAGAGGTTTGTGGCCAGGGCTCAGGACCTTCTGGTGGACGCCACAGATGCTCTGGTTGCCCCATGGGGTCAGTGCCGTCTGATTTACGCCTTTCTTCTCAAACTTCTGCCACGGCTGTTACGCAGGTTCGAGGCCAAAGGGATTCCGGTTATTCTATTGGTTCCGAATTGCCCTCGCCAGTGCCCTCGCCAGTCTTGGTACTCCGACCTAGTGCTTTACCGTTGCTGGCTTTGACGGCCTGGATGTTGAAAGCCAGGTGCTAAAGGAAAGGGGTTTACCTGCATCGAGGATTCAGACTCTGCTTAAAGCTAGAAAATCTACTTCTAGAAAGATCTATCATCGAACATGGAAAGTGTACCTTTCCTGGTGGGATGTTCACCCCTGCTCTTGGTGGCAAGGATTTTGTCCTAACTTTAACCACTTCAGGCCCGGAAAGGATTTCCCACTTTAGGAC
>BLSH010173294.1:277300-301795 GCA_018402905.1 Glandirana rugosa
GCGTTCGCTTTTTCCAAATCAGAACTTCACCAATTTAAAAGGAGTAGATGTCTTACCCCATATGAGGAAACTTGATTTTTCTTGTTTCTCTATGTAACATAGAAACCGCAAACGTGAAAAGTCGTACAACTCTCCTGAACCGTCTAACCGGTCTGAAAAAAAGAAATTGTCGACAGTCTAATCCGTCTCTTGTCGAACCTCTATTCTGTCACTCCCATCTCTTCATAGCCGACGGTGAGCTGTCCTACGTTAAAGACCAGTGGTACCGCTGGATCGCGGACCCCAAACAGCTCCGTACTTACAATGTATCTCTTTGTTCTTTTTAGTTCAAAGGAGTATACCCCATTCTGTAGATGAGGAAAATTTAACCACTTCAAGACTAAACCTTTTTCGCTTGCGTTCACTGACAGATGCAGCCCTTCACTGACAAGTGGGGTATATGCACATCCTACTAGGAGTAGACTAGGCAAACAGAAAAAAAGCAAGCTGACCTCTCCCAGGGGGCCGTTCTCACTCCAGCATATAAACCCCCACCTCTGCATATCATATCAGTTTTGTTTTTTTTTTTGTTTTTTTATGCCTAGTGCAAGGAGTTAGACCTGGGACCTGCGGTTCCCCAATTTTTTTCTTTTTGCTTTCTCAAGCTGTCTGATGAAGACTTATCAAGTAGCCGGCTGGGGCATAGAGGATATCTTGAATCCTGGAATTTCCCCAGCACGGCCGACCGATGCGAGCTACCCGTAGCCTAAGCGGGGTCCGCTGCATCTTACCCGTTCCTTGCGGGAGGCCAGTGGGTGACCCCCACTTGTGTCCAGTGACTGGGCTGTGCTTGCGTCTAGGGGCGATTGGCCTGCAGCATCCCTCCCCACCTGATGGAAAGGAGGTCTGCTACCGGGTGGCTACCCGCTACACCCATTGGATTGGTGAGTGACCCCCCCCCCCAAGGGGTGCGGAGGGGAGCTGGGCGTTTTGCGGACTATGCCGGCCGGTTGAGGGTTTCAGGGCTACAGGTTTCCCTGCTTGTGTTGGTCCCCCCCCCCCCCTGCGGCCATTTTGTGGGCTATTTTAGATTCTAATCTGCGTCCATTTTGCCATCATGCTTTAGCCTCTTGTGACTGCTCAGCAGCCATTTTTGATGTGCGGCTGAAGAAAACGTGCGGCTGGTGCCGTTTCTTCCTCTGAGACAGCGGTGAAGGCACAGTGGCGGTGAAGGCTCCTGACAGGCGGTCAAGCACTCCTACTGGGACGCAGCGCTGAAGGGCAATTGTAAAACAGCAAGTATAGCTGGCTCTCCCTGGGGTGTCTGTAGCGGTGGGTGCAGTCCTCCTGGGTATTCTCCCGGTTGCTCTGTGGGGCAGTAGTGGGGCTGCATTGTGGGGGTGTCACGGCCTATTGGCCTAGCAGGTGTCCCGGTGGCACGATGGTGGCTGAACCTGTGGGTTCTTCTCCGGAGGGATCTGTGGATTGGTTCCCCTGGATCAGTTAAAGTCCATATTGGAGTTTTTCTCCCGGGGATGCCGAGCCGTGCTAAGGGGGTGGCTAAAAGGCATCCACCCCCCCCCCCCCTCCCGTCTTCAGGGGAGGATTCTGAACCGGTAGGGGCTTCAGTGGTCAAGGGGACACCCGTGGAGCTCTCAGATGGTGAATTGGAGCCCTCGGATGGTGAGGAAGACCAGGGGGCCTCAGTGGCGCCTGAGAGGGCGTTGGTGGCCTCCCTGATCACCAATATCCGTGTGTCTCTGCGCCTGGACTAGGCCGGGGAGTCGCAGGAGCCTGCCTACGTGTGTGGGTCCTTTAAGCCATCTCGGTCCCCTAGGGCAGTGTTTCCCAACCCAGTTCTCAAGGCACACCAACAGGTCATGTCTTCAGGATTTCCATTATTTTGCACAGGTGATTTGATCAGTTTCACTGCCTTAGTAATTACCACAGCTGTTTCATCTGAGGGAAATCCTGAAAACATGACCTGTTGGTGTGCCTTGAGGACTGGGTTGGGAAACACTGCCCTAGGGCATATCCTTTATGCTCAATTTTCTGACTAGCTGGTCTAAATAATGGCAGCGTCCACAGAATTAATTTTTATTGCCCAAACGTTTTGCTGTGCGCTATCCCTTTGAGGACAATTTTGTGCAGAAGTGGGCATCCTCTGTAGTGGACCCTCTGGTGGCTCGCCTGAATAAGGCGACGACCATCCCCTTGGAGTCTCCCGCATTTTTTTTTTTTTTTTTGTTAAGGATCCGGCCGATAGGCGGACAGAGGCTGTATCCAAGACACTGTTGGTGGCGGGGTCGGCCATGAGACCAGCTCTGGCGTCGGCCATGGTGGCGCAATCGCTTACAGAATGTGCGACTGAGTTGCACAATGAGTCTAGCTGCGGATGGACCATTTGATACAGGGTCTCCGGTACCTGTGTGACGCGGCCCTGGACCTGTTCCCCATGCTGTCTAAGATGTCTGTGTTTGCAGTCATCAGACGGGTGCTGTGGTTATGCTGTTGGTCGGGTGAGCACGCGTCCAAAAAGGGCCTCACGAATCTTCCCTTTCAGGGTGGTCGGCTCTTTGGGGCACAATTGGATGAAATCATTAAGGATTTCACTGAGGGGAAAGAGTACCTTTCTTCCGGAGCCCAGGTGGCGGGAAAACCCGCCGTAAGCAGGGTCCTGCATCTTCAGGCCATAAGTGTTTTTTTTGTTTTTTTTTTTCGTGCCCGGCGCAGTGGGCAAGGGCTAAAGGCCCGGCAGGTCTGCCTCTGGGTCGGTAAGTGGCCCTGGCAGTGCAAGAACGAAAAGACTAAGGAAAAGTCCTCTTCCGCATGATGGGTTGCCCCCACCTGAGTCGGGTGGGGGGGGCAACTTCTGGGGTTCGCAGACAGGTGGACTACCCGCATTTCCGACAGGTGGGTGCAGGAAGTGGTGTCCTCTGAGTTCAGCACTCTACCCCCAGACAGGTTCTCCCCATCGAACTTGAGACTCCCTTAGGGGCGTCGAGAAGCTCTCCTAGGGGCTGTTCAGATGCTCTCCGAACAAGGGGTAATTGTGCCGGTACCTCCGCTGGAAAGGTTCCGCGGCTTCTATTCAAATCTTTGTGGTACCCAAAAAGGGTGGGGTCAGGCCAGTTCTGGACCTAAAAGCGCTAAACCACTTTGTGAAAATTCAGGATGGAATCTGTCTGTTCGGTCGTGGCCGCCCTGCACCAAGGGGACTTCATGACGTCTCTGGATGCCAGGGACGCGTACCTCCATGTTCCCATTTGTCCCCGACACCAGCGCTTCCTGCGCTTTGCGGTGGGGGATCTACATTACCAATTTGTGGCACTTCCCTTCGGTCTGGCCTGGGCTCCTCGGGTATTCACCAAGCTGGTGGCTCCTGTGCTGGCGCTATTGAGGCAGAGGTGCATTGCAGTGGTAGCCTACCTCGACGACTTACTCCTGAGAGCGGAGTCTGCTTCGGCCCTGGAGGAGAATGTGGCTATCAGCATGGCCTCATTGAAGGACTCCTGCTGGCTGATCAACCTGCAAAGGTCGACGTTGACCCGGTCCTGTCGACTGGAATATCTGGGTCTGATTCTGGACACAGAGCAGGCAAAGGTGTTCTTGCCTCCGGCCAAGTTACTGACACTGCAAGCAGCGGTGCAAACCCTGCTTTCACGCCACTGCTGTATGCGGGTGTTGGGGCTCATGGTCTCGGCCTTCGAGGCGATACCTTACGCCCAGAGTCACACTCGGCTCTTACAGTGAGCAATTCTGTCAGTGAGGCAAGTCTCTGCTGTCCCTGGACCAGCTGATCAGATTGGATCATCAGACCAGGGGGATCGTTGACCTGGTGGCTTCGGGCCCCGGCCCTAAAGTTGGGATCTCCCCCTAATTGGCGGGGGGGTCGTCTTTGGGCAGCTGTCTGCTCAGGGCCATTGGTCGGTGCAGGAATCTCGCCTTCCGATAAACGTGCTGGAGCTGAGGGCAATCAGGCTCTCCCACTGGACGGTAAGGCTGCGCGGCCTCACGGTTCGGGTTCAGTTGGACAACGCCACGGCCGTGGCGTGTGCGAACCATCAGGGCGGAATGAGGAGCTTGGTTGCTGAAGCGGCTCTCATTCTGCGGAGGGCAGAACTTCACGTGCCGGCAATCTCCGCCATTTACATTCGGGGCGTAGAAAATTGGCAGGCGGACTTTCTCAGTCGCCAGACGCTGGATCAGGGGGAATGGTCCCTACATCCAGAGATGTTCCTGCAGATTTGCCACAGGTGGGGCACGCCAGACGTGGACCTAATGACGTCCAGGTTTAATCACAAGGTGCAGAACAAGGGATCCATTGGCGGCTGCCACGGATGCGTTGGTAGCGCCTTGGGATCGGTATCGGCTCCTCTACGCCTTTCCTCCCCTTAAGCTTCTACCGTGACTACTGCGCAGGGTAGAAACTGAGGGGATTCCGACAATCCTGGTGGCTCCGGATTGGCCTCGGCGCCCTTGGTACGCCGGCGTGGTGCGGATGGTGATGGATGTTCCCTGGTGTCTTCCGCTGCGAGAAGACCTCATGTCACAGGGACTCATCCTTCACCCTGCTTTACCCTCGCTGGCTTTGACGGCTTGGCTATTGAGTCCCAGGTGTTGAGGTATGGGGGTGTCTCTGACTCCGTGATCCCTACTATGCTTAAGGTGCGCAAGTGTACTTCGCGCAAGATATATCATCGCACCTGGAAGGCCTATATTGCCTGGTGTGAGGCGGGGGCTGGAACCCTCGCTCTTATGTTGTGTCCCGGGTGCTGGCTTTTTTGTAGCAAGGCCTGGATAACAAATTGGCATTGAGTACTCTCAAGGGTCAGATTTCGGCTCTGGCGATCTTTCAACGTCCCTTGGCTTCACATTCGCTGATGCGTACTTTTGTAAAGGGTGTACGCCATGTGGCTCCTCATATACTGTCGCCTTTGGCGCCATGGGATTTGAATTTGGTACTTTCTGTACTGCAGAAACTTTACAATTGCTGTCTCAAAAGGTGACCTTGGTGGCCATTACATCTGCTAGGCGGGTGTCTGTGTTGGCGGCATTGTCCTGCAAGTCTCCCTACTTGGTCCTTAAGGATAAGGCGGTCCTGCGACCTGCTCCGTTTCTACCGAAGGTGGTTTCCTCTTTTCACATTGAGGATATCTTCCCTTCATTATGTCCGCACCTGTCGCATCCCAAGGAGATGGAGTTACATTCTTTGGATGTCGTGAGGGCTTTGCAGTATATTTGGCGGCTGCAGCTTCCTTTCGGAAGTCTGATATGGTGTTTGTGCTGACAGAAGGCCCGCGCAAGGGGTTGGCGGCCTCGTCAGCCATTGTTTCTCGTTGGATCAGACAGACCGTGACCTATGCGTATACTGTTCGGGGCAAAGTACCCCCTTTTCCAGTCACGGCTCATTCCACCAGGGCAGTTAGCACTTCCTGGGCTTTTAGACACCAGGCGTCGGTGTGCAAGGTGGCTACTTGGGCCTTGGTGCACACTTTTTTTTTTTAGTTTTACAAAGCTGATGTGTCGGCATCCGCGGATGCTGCTTTTGGCTGTAAAGTTTTACAGGCGGCGGTGTAGGCGTGGCTGGCGCCTCCTGAGAGGATTCTGTTGGGTACGGTTGTTGTTGTTTACCCACCCCACTGCTTTGGGACATCCCCACTTGTCAATGAAGGGCTGTGTCTGTCAGTGGACGTAAGAGAAATAGGATTTTATTAAGAACTTACTGTAAAATCCGTTTCTCTGAGTTCACTGACAGACGCAGCACCCACCCCTCTTGCGTTTGTACGGCTTGTTACGAACTGATATGCTATGCAGAGCTGGCGGGTTATATGCTGGAGTGAGGACGGCCCCCTGGGAGGGGTCAGCTTGCTTTTTTTCTGTTTGCCTAGTCTACTCTTAGTATGTGCATAAACCCCACTTGTCAATGAAGGGCTGTGTCTGTCAGTGAACTCAGAGAAAAGGATTTTATGGTAAATTCTTAATAAAATCCTATTTTCTGACATTTGTTGCTTACAAGTAAAAATCCAGTATTTCTCCAATCATTCTTCCAAGACGGCACAGACCTTGGAGGAGGGGGGTAGACAGCAGTAGATAGTGGGGATAGCCAGGAGAGTGAGGAGTCTAGGCCTGTCAGACGCCTGTTTTCTGCAGAGGAGATGGAGGGCCTCCTGAAGGCGATCTATTCCTCTGAGGGGATCCAGCAGCCATAACACAAGGGTGTACAGGGGGGCTAGCTAAACCACAGGCAAAATCTCTCCCGGTCCACCAGTCTCTCAGGGATATGATTCTGAGGCAATGGAAGGTTTTGAGGCTGAAGACCTGGAAACGCAGGTGCCCCTTTAGCGAGGATGATGAGGAAAAGTTCCTCAAGGTCCCCAGGCTGGATGCCTCCTTGGCCCAGGTATCCAAGCGGTTTTTGAGGATGCTGGCAACATCCCCGATCAGATGGACCGAAAGTCGGAAACTTTGCTGCGTAGAGCCTGGGAGGCCAATGCAGCGGCTATGGGACCAGCATTGGCTTCCGCGTGTGTTGCCAGGAATGCTGATGCCTGGGTCGGCAGGCTGGTGGATCATGTATCCAGGGGAACCAAAACCAAGGAGGTTTTGAATTTCTTGGAGGTGATTGGGAAAGCAGTATCTTTTCTGGCTGACTCGGCAGTAGAGACGGTAAGAAAAACCGCCAAGTCAGCAGTCGTCCTAAATTCAGCCAGGGAGGGCACTTTGGATAAAGACTTGGGATGGAGATTTCACGTCTAAATCCTGACTTTGTGGGATACCCTTCGAGGGCTCCCTGCTCTTTGGGACAGGCTTAGAGCAGGTTCTTTCCCGTTCAGCGAAGAAAGGAAAGAAGTTTCCCGTGAAGCCCAAAAAGGGCAAGGAAAGAATTTTTTTCGAGGCCCCCCTGCCAAGGACAGGTCCAAGGGTAAGAGAGAGGCAGGTAAAAAGTGGGGGTTTGGGAAGGGAGAACAAAGGAGGAATCCTTTTTCCCGGTTCTTCCACTAAGGAATCTAAGTGACGCCAACCCGCGGGAGGCTCAGGTGGTTCCTCCCCCAGTGGAAGATAATCACTCAGAGCCCGTAAATTCTGCCCGGTAGAGGAGGGGTACAGGTTGGGGTTCCTGTCCACCCCTCCAAACTTTTTGCTGACACACTTGTCCCGGGATCCGCAGAAAGCAGAGGCGCTCCTGGAAAGCGTTCGGCAGTTGGATCAGGAGGTTGTCGTCCCAGTTCCAGCAGGACAGTTGGGGCGGCGGTTTTACGCACACATTTTTGTGGTAGTGAAGCCCTCGGGAAAGTTCAGACTGATTATAAATTTATGAAAGCTAAACAAACACTTAAGATACAAAAAGTTCTGTATGGAAAGTATCTACACGGTCAGACACCCCTTGGAGGGAGTTTTCATGATCACGCTGGATCTGAAGGATGCTTACCTCCATGTCCCCGTTGGCCCGGAGCACCAGAGATTCCTGCGCTTTGCAATCAAGACGAAGCGCGGTGTCCAACACTGGCAATTCAGGGCACTTCCCTTTGCGCTGGCTTCCAGCCCAAGGATTTTTACAAAGGTCCTTGCCGAGGTGGTATATCTCCACCTCCAAGGAATTGCCCTGATTCCATACTTGTAAAGGAAAAGTTCCCTCAATTAGAACCTGGGATTTTCATAGGCAAACTGACTCATAGTTATGAATAAACTTTAGAAAATTTATTGGTATACAAAAGGGAAAAGGATTATATATAAAAGCACAAAATCCAATACAATTGTACAAATTACAAGTGTATACAATACATAAAACAGCCAGGATGTGCTGATTCTCGAAGTCCGACGCGTTTCGGGATACACCTTTCTTCAGGGACTTTATTTTTTGAAGAGAATCAATGTTATGGTCACATTCAAAGACAACAATATTGTTCCAGACCATTAGGGACATCAAAGTTTTTACCTTCAAAATCAAACTGCTGGCAAGTACACTTGTGGCAATCAAAGGGTATATTAAATACTGGGCCAGAAGGCCCAATGAATACTGGGTAGCACGAGTTGCTGCTGAAGACACACTGCCCAACCGGTCACCACTGAGCCTCCGTGAACGTCACACTCACCGTGTCAGTACCACCGTAATACCGCTGGAATGAGAATGAAAGGGAGTTTGGTTTCCACGGGTGTTTGAGGTTGTTGGAAGATCATCACAGATCTATAAAAAGTTATTGTGTGTTCATTATAAAAGGTTTACAAACATCTAATGGGAAACAGTCATTCTTATTAAAAAAACTGGGGAAAAAAAAAAAACCACACAGCTGACACCGCATATTAGCCTTACTAATCTTGAAAGGGAATGCATGACATGAGGAATTCCCCCCTCCATCTGTCTAAGGTTTGTTGTAAAGTCACTTTGTATATCTTACCGATCTATTCACTCTTACCTCTGTATAGGTGCCTAAATACTTATATTGTATATTCAAGTAGGGAGGGGAAGCACATCCCCGCATACCTGAGAAATTTCCCAAATCGTCCTCTGGCGTGGTGTGTGCAGAGTGGCTGTGCGCATTGTGGCCCTCTGCACATATGGCTTAAAAGGACGCCAGCGCATGCGCATTTGAATGGACGCTTCACGTCCATTTCTTGGTGCGTCAGACAGTTGTCCCTGGACCCAACAAAAGCCTCTAAGCGTTACTAACGATGCAAGCGCTTGGGGGAGGGGGGCCCACCTGGAAGACATTCGAGCTCAGGGATCAGGCCCAGAGCAGGACATCTTCCAACTTCAGGGAGCTCCTGGCAGTAGGAGAGGCACTGAAGGTGTTCAAAGATCGGATCCAGGACAGGGAGGTTCAAGTATTCTCAGACAATGTAATTGCGGTGGCCTACCTGAACCAACAAGGGGGAACCAAGTCCCGAAAACTAACCAAGCTGGCGCAGGATATCCTCGAGTGGGCAGAAAGGAGGATTCCTTCAATCTCTGCGGTCCACATAATGGGAGATCACAATGTGGAAGCGGACTATCTGAGCAGACGGCCCATTCAACAAGGGGAATAGGAACTCTGTGACAAGGTCTTTGCTCTGATAAAACAGCAGGGGGTAGACGCCCTAGCCCGCAGGTGGGACTTCGGCCTGGCGTATGCATTTCCTCCCCTTGCTCTCATCCCCAGGGTACTGCAGAAGCTAAGCCGGACAGGTGTCTGTCTCGTTCTGATCGCACCTTGGTGGCCAAAGAGGGCGTGGTTTCCCACACTGAAGAGGTGGTCAGTCGCCCCTCCTCTTCATCTACCTCTCAGACAGGATCTCCTCCATCAGGGACCGGTTCTTCATCCTGATCCAGAGTTCCTGTCCCTGGCGGCCTGGTGCTGGAGAGGGAGCTCTTTAGAGAAAAAGGGTGCTCATTAAAAGTAATTGATACCCTCCTGCTGAGCAGGAAGCCGGTCACCAGGTACATATACGCCAAAGTCTGGGGGGTCTTCTCTCGCTCCCCCATTAGTACAATACACTACTACTACACTAAACAGTTATTAGATTTGTGAAATTCCTTATTGAAGAGATATGTCAAATCTAATTTACAGGAAGAGGTCTCTCGTTTAAATGATGCACCATGTATTTTGCTAGGAATGCTGTTAGAAGAGGATATGATGCAATCATTCTTCTGTTTAGACTTCATTTCCCATCAGCCTTTGCACATTTCAGTGAATGTGGGAGATACACTAGGTCTGTAAATGTGAACAAGCCCACTTCAACATGAATCACACCCCTCATTCTGCAGCCAGGCCCACTAACCAGTGACACACAGCACAGCAGGATAGATTACAGTCTTATAAATGCAAAGCATGTTCTCCTCTCCACCCACAAGAAGATAAACTTATTGCCCTTACTTTCTGTGATCATTACTGATTTGTACACACATCCCATAATGATATATTATGCACACTATACACACATCCCATAATGATATATTATGCACACTATACACACATCCCATAATGATATATTATGCACACTATACACACATCCCATAATGATATATTATACACACTGTACACACATCCTGTAATGATACACACTGTACTCTGCTGTAATTCGCTTTTCAAAATATTCCTCCTGCTGTAGATTTGAGATTTTTCTAAACAGCAATCAGTGACCACCTGTGTACCATGTCAGCAGTGACCACCTGTGTACCATGTCAGCATGTCACCACCTGTGTAAATCCTTCTGGAGCTGAAGTGGTTAATCTTCAGGCTTACTATAAAATAGGATTTATCTAATGTTAATGGATTAATTATTCTATTGAAGATTAATATTGATAAATATTGTATAATTTTAAGCATGTTAAAAAACAAACCTCAAAATATGCTCACATTAAAGGTAATCCGTTTTTGGCAAAAGCCTGAATATACATATGAAAATATATAGCACAATATGATATTAAATTGCCATCTTGATAAGTAACATGCAGCTTTGTGCTTCTGTATGATTATGTAAATCCTCAGTGATTACTTCGATTTTACAGGCCTATGTTGTAGATCAGGATTCTGCATGATTACAATATGAGATTGGTTGTGTTAATGCAGGTGCAGCGCAGGCTCAGCTCTCAGATAACAGGCCTATTGTAAGAGGCACAATGCTAATTGACATCATATTACAAGGAATAGCAGGTCTTTAGAGTGTAAAATGCTCCAACAAGAGAACGACTATGTCATAGCGCAGTAAACAAAGCCTTGCTGTCTCATGTTTCTGGATTTATATGTATAAGAATTCCTCATTCATACCGAAAGATGAATATATGTTGCTCTCTAGTGCTTTCATATGCATGTCTCTTTTGTAGGCTGTGTATTTCAATCGGTTGTTACAATTGTACAATGCCTGGTGATACAACTTGCTCACATATAAAGATGCTGTTAGAGTAGCCATTGTATCCCACTAGGCTCTTCTGTTTTTGTGTATTATCCTGATTTCATCCATAGACTCCCTACTATGTTTCTGGCGTCTAAATCATGTAACGTGCTGAATTCTGTTTAGCTAAATATTGCTGCACTAACAAGTAATAAAATAATAAATATATCCTGCATTCACTTATAGCTAACATACACAATATTCACAGTTATCTGCCTAAAAGGAAGCTATATTTTCCCAGTGATGACACACCCTGACTCGGTATTGTAATTTTGTCCATAAAGCAGTATTAAACCTAAAAGCAAACATTTATTATATTGCTAAATAAATAAATAGATTGCGCTAAATCCTATTAGTAAGTGAAAATGATAAATAAAATAACTTATGTGAAAAAAAGCCTATACATTCATAAGGCATAAAACATAATTGTAAACACAGAAGGATTAACAATAAAGAACACTGTATCCGAAGCACAAATTGTCAATGCAAATGTGTGATAGCGCTTTAAAAGGTCCCTAAGTCCATAAGAATCATGGGTGCACGAAGTTAGAGACACACTCATAGACAGATGAAGAGTTTTTCTAAATAATGTCCACCAGCCACCAAGTGAAGAGAACTTTCCAAAGTGAGATGAATCTCCACCGTGCTGTGTGTTCATAGAATCAAATCTGCTTACCAGACATAACCCGTAAATGGGCTCATAGCACTGAGAGATCGGCCACTACCCGGTTGTACAGTGGAAGTCTCCTTCATACCAATCGAACCGAACAATACCAATGATACCTCCACTGGTGTAGGCTTGTAGTGCGGCAAATCAGTCCACATATGTAAAAAGAATCTCACATAGTGTGACTCCGTTTTAAAACATTTTATTATAATCCCCTAATTAAAATCACACTTACAAACATCTTATGAACGTCAGCTTGAATCACAATCTTAATGTGGGTAATAGTGTCTCACCGCTCCTGAGGGAAGGCTTCAGCTAGTGTACACAGAGTGGGTACAGGGGATTATAATAAAATGTTTTAAAATGTTTACAACCGGGTAGTGGCCGATCTCTCAGTGCTATGAGCCCATTTACGGGTTATGTCTGGTAAGCAGATTTGATTCTATGAGCACGCAGCACGGTGGAGATTCATCTCACTTTGGAAAGTTCTCTTCACTTGGTGGCTGGTGGACATTTTTTAGAAAAACTCTTCATCTGTCTATGAGTGTGTCTCTGACTTCGTGCACCCCTGATTCTTATGGACTTAGGGACCTTTTAAAACGCTATCACACATTTGCATTGACAATTTGTGCTTCGGATACAGTGTTCTTTATTGTTAATCCTTCTGTGTTTATGTTTATGCTGATCTTTTCTATAGATGGCAGCTTTTTAGATAGGTCCTTGTGTTTAATAAACACTTCTGGAGTCCAGCAGCCCCTAGCTTTCCGTGTGCGCTGATTGTGTGTTTGGGCGAAGTAGTTTAATACACATTTTTTGTATAAAACATAATTGAATAATGAAAACCAAGTATAAAAAACATATGCATAGAGTGAATCAACATATACTCCATAAGGTTAGTGCAATTGATCTTAATAGTCCATAAATTATAAAGTGCAAAAAAGTGTAAGGACAACAACAGTTATTATGTGCCAGTAGATGAAATGGGAGTCTATGGAAAAGTCCCAATGGATAAATAAGGAAAAGTCCATATAACTTTGAGGGATGAAACAGAAGTCCTTCCACCAGGTGTTGAAATGGAGGAAAAGGGAAGGAGGGGGGCCGTGAGGACACCCACACCCCACTGTAATCGAGGGTCCTTACCAGAGCGCAATGGCCACCTATCTCTAGGTAGGTCAGTGGCGCAGGCAGGGCCGCTGATAGGGCAGTACAACCAGCCCTGTTGTACTGGGCCCGGCTCTGTCAGCTCAGCAAGGGGGCCCGGGAAGCTTTATAGTTCATTTCTGCCTGATTAAAATAAAGATTTTTACTAAACCGCCATTGCTCCTACTTGCTTTCCAGTCTGTATTTACATTATCCTGGGCAGCATTAGGGCAATAGAGGGGCCCAGGAAGTAAGAGCACTGAAGGGACTTTATTTCCATTATCGGGTGGCGTAGACAGATAAGCCCTTGCCGCATAATGCGCTGCACATGTTCTAGTTCCGGCCGCGGCTGCCCACTGCTTGTACCATCCCTGACGGAGTGATTCCTGTGTGCACCGCTCCCTCAGTAAGTGCCGTTGACTGAGGGAGAGACTTCTGTTAGATGGGCAGGCAGATGAGAGGGCACAGGAGACCTAATCTGGCAGCGGTGCAGAGCTTCAGGCAAAGGGCGGCACACAGTCATTGAAAGAAGGTACAGCCCCCTGACTCCCCACTGTGTTTATTATTATCGTCATTATGATGATCACAGCACTGCGGATCTTTGATTGCTCCTTCATAGTGTCACATGGCTATTGGGGCTGACTTTGTTATGGCTGTTACAGTCCGTACACACTCAGCCCCAATAGCCATGTGACACTATGGAAGAGCAATCGAGGATCCGCAGTGCTGTGATCATCATAATGACGATAATAATATAGTAGATGCTACTTTACACTTGCTACTTATTTGGAGGGAAGGTGGGCAGTAAAAACATGCAGCTGAGCTGCATTTTATAACCACCCCCCAACCACTCCTCCTTAAAGAACCTTTCACGCAAGCTTTACAATTAGGTCCACCAGTTTTCATGCGGACCTAATTGAAAGCTCCATGTAGGATGGAGTCCGGATGTAAATGGATTTGAATACAGGATGGTTAATGAATTATTTGAAATAAATTGCTTAATAATAACCCAATGCCATCCTGCTATCTCTCTGTATGGTGGGTTTGTAATGTTTTTCTTTGTGGATTTTATACATTAAAGCTATTTTGGAGTGCAGTCAATCTTCCTTGCACATAGCCTGATGTAAGTGGAGCCAAATCCAAATTTCCAATTGGCCACCCATAGAGACATCACAAGTCTACCCCTGTCTGCTGTGTGGTGTATGCAGATGCAAACTGAACAGACCTGGACATCAGAACACTGACACCTATCCCATTTAGCTCCAATTAAGCTGGGAATCCACTCACTGATCCCTTGCTGAGTAATAAAGCAGCACTGTTAGAAAGAGCCCTTATGCTGGAAAGGTATTGGTGGGTAAAGTACATATGCTGCAACCACAATACTTTTTGCACAGCAAAAATTATCCTCACTGTAACCACCCACCATGTTCCCTGCTGAGCATGATCCCTTTCAACTACTGTTGGGATTTTTACGTGATTAAAACAGGAGGTGATACAATGCCTGTTCACTAGAAGCCAAATGCTGTTTGAAGAGCAATCTGGATGCAGATCACTCTTCAGAGGGCAATACTAAAATTAGCTCATAAACATTTTAAATAATTATTGGAGTTCACGCTTCAGCTGATTTAAAGGCATAATCAATGTGGCTTAAGGAAAATTGAATCCTTAAAGTCAGCTGCAGCACTCTCCTTCTCTACCAGGAATGAGCTGAGGCATGTTCAGATTCTAGTCAAATCAAATTTATAACAGCCTGGACAAAGATAAATATCACGTGAAATATCACTTTTTCTAGGCAGGTGGGTGGGGTCAAGGGCGGGGTTGAGGGGCCCCATCAGATAGGCTGTACGGGGCCCCGTGATTTCTAACAGCGGCCCTGGTCGCAGGCAGATAGCCTCTGCGGGCGTGATCCCCAACAAGATCTTTAATCACCGTCCCTCAATCAGTCCACGCTAATCACTCAGTGGAGTTCATATTAAACATGAAGGAGAGAAGATCCACATAGTGTAATACTGATTTATTGGACTATAAAACAAGGTGCCAAGTGGCTACTTACATTAATACGATAAAAACGAGCGTTTTACAACAAAAGACCGGTGTAAAGCTGCAACCCGTGCTTCCGGGATCACATGGGGGTGCGATGACGTAAATGCGTGGCTCCGCCCTACATGTTTCGTCACGGCTGATGTCTTCCAGATATTCATCTATCCCCAGAGACAGTTGCAATTATAAGCCCTGGCTAGACTCGGTACCGAAAAGTCAATGTATGAGATTGCGTAGAAATTGCAGTAAACTAGAACAGTTTGATCAACAAGCCGCAACCCTTACAAAGAGATTTGAAAACAAGGGATATCAAAGTGATGAACTACACAGAATTGTTTAGGAAGTTCGCTCGATGGAGAGGAATGCACTACTAATTGAAAAAACACATCATTCTGAAAAAGAATATAGTACATCAATTACTCCCTTTATAACAACCTACTCGCAACAACATTTTGAGATCAAGAAATTGATCGGCAAACATTGGCATTGAGGAACGACCATATACTAAGAGAAGTTCTACCTGAACAACCTAGGGTAGTGTTTAGGGGTGCTCAGACGTTGCGGAATAAAGTGGTTCACAATGTTTGTGCTCCACCTATAAATAAACCCATGTTTTCTCTTACGTTCATTGACAGACGCAGCCTCTATTCATGACACGTGGGTTATGTACCTTTTACTAGGAGTAGACTAGGCAGAACGAAAGTTCAGAAAGCAAAGCTGGCCCCTCCCAGAGGGCCGTCCTTACTCAGCACATAACCCCTCAGCCCTGCATAGCATATCAGTTTTCTTCTCCCTAGTGCAAGGAGTTAGACCTGGTTCCCTGCGGGATAGGTCCTGCCATTTCCCCAGCACGGCCGATGGATGCGAGCCACCCTTAGCGCTGGCGGGGTCCGCTGCATCCTGCCCGTTCCGTGCGGGCGGCCGGTGGGTTAAACACCCCACCTGCGTACCCAGCGTCCAGGCTGTGCCTGCTCCAGGGGTCGCTTGGCAGGCAGCATCCCTCCCCATCTGGGGGGAAGAAGGTCTGCACCAGGTGGCTACCCGCTGCGCCCGTCTGGATGGGTGAGTGATACCCCCCCTGGTGGCGGAGGGGGGGCGACCAGCGGTGCCCGTTCCGGTGGCAGGGTGCACTGGTCACTAACCTTCTCTCCCCCCCGCCCGCCTGAGGTCCTGTCCGCTCGGCCGTTCGCACCAGCGATCGCCTGTTGCTGCCGTGAGCGGCATGGGCCCTCCATTTGCTATGCGGTCGCCACCATTTTCCAGGATTCGCGGTCGCTGCCATTTTGGAAGAGTTTTGGCCTCTAGTCGCTGTGGCGGCCATTTTTGGTTAGTCCCCCTGTATGGGACTTTACATGTGCTTTTGGCGCCATTCCTTCCGGGAGCGCAGCGGCAGCAGCATCAGCAGCTCGGCAGATCAACAGCAGCGACACAGCACGCGGTGGCATTGGCAGACAGTGGCGGCCTCTTTTTGAAGCATAGTGGCACAGGGTTCCGCAAGTATTTTTCGCCCGGGGGGAAACGGACCAGTGTAGGGGGGTCCCCAAAAATTGTCCCCCTCCCCCGCAATCCTCTGAGGAGGACTCGGAACCGGAAGGGGGCTCTGGGGTCACAGGGACCCCCGTGGAGCTCTCAGACGGAGAGCTGGAGCCACCGGATGGGGAGGAAGACCAGGGGGCCTCGGTGGCGCGCGAAAAGGCGCTGGTGGGCGCCCTGGTCGCGGCTTTCCTCAAGTCACTGCGCCTGGATCAGGCTGGAGAGGCACAGGCGTCTGCCTATACTTTTGGGTCCAAGAAGCCCTCTCATGCTCCTAAAGTTTTTCCCTACCTCCAGTATTTTTACCAGTTTGTGTATAAGGAATGGAAACGTCCGCTGAATTCCTTTACCCTGCCAAAACGTTTTTCTGTGCACTATCCCTTTGAGGACAGCCTGTTACAGAAGTGGGTTTCCCCCTCTGTGGATCCGCCAGTGGCCCGCCTGAACAAGGCGACAACTATTCCCCTGGAGGGGTCTCCCTCTTTTAGGGACCCAGCCGATAGGCGGACGGAAGCAGTGTCCAAGGCACTCTTTTTGGTGGCGGGGCAGCCATGCGACCGTCCTTGGTGTCTGTAATGGTAGCTCAGTCGCTCACGGAGTGTGCGATGGAGTGGAGTGAGGCCCGGGGCAGCGTAGATTCGCCTGAATCCGTGCAGCGAGCAGACCACCTGGTGCAAGGGCTTCGTTATCTTTGTGACGCAGCTCTGAATTTGGTACCGATGTTGTCAAAAATGTCAGTTTTTGCAATCATTAGGCGCCTGCTGTGGCTGCGACGCTGGTCGGGTGACCACGCGTCCAAGAAGGGCCTCACGGATCTTCCTTTTCAAGGTGGTCGGCTATTTGGGCCCCAGTTGGATGAAATCATTAAGGATTTCACTGGGGGAAGAGTACGTTTCTTCCCGTACCCAAGCGGCGTGAACAGCGCCGCAAACAGGGGCCTCAGCCCTCTGGGAAAAAACTTTTTTTTTTGTGCGCCCGGTCAGGCGGGCAGGAACTCCCGGCCCGACAAGTCTGCCTCTGGCTCTGGTAAGCGTCCCTGGCAACGCAAGCCCGAAAAGACGGAGGATAAGTCCTCCGCATTATGGGTTGCCTCCGCCCGTATCTCGGGTGGGGGGGCCGACTTCTGGGGTTCGCGGACCGATGGGCCGTCCGCATCTCCGACCGGTGGGTGAGGGAGGTGGTGTTCTCTGGGTACAAGATAGAGTTCAGCTCCCAACCCCTGGACAGGTTCCTCCCGTCCAATTTAAAGCTCCCTCCGGAGCGTCGGCTAGCTCTGCTAGGGGCTGTGCGGTTGATGTCCGAACAGGGGGTGATTGTGCCAGTCCCTCCAGCTGAGAGATTCCGCGGCTTCTATTCAAACCTCTTTGTGGTACCAAAGAAGGGGGGGGCAGGCCAGTTCTGGACTTGAAAGCGCTCAATCACTTTGTGAAGACGCGCAAATTCAGGATGGAGTCAGTCTGTTCGGTCGTGTCCGCCCTGCACCAAGAGGATTGGCTGGCGTCCCTGGACATCAAGGATGCATATCTGCACGTTCCCATCTGTGTTTGGCACCAGCGCTTCCTGCGCTTTGCTGTAGGGGACACTCATTACCAGCTTGTGGCTCCCCCTTCAGCCTGGCCTTGGCTCCGCGGGTATTCACTAAGTTACTGACCCCGGTGCTCGCTCTGCTGCGATAGAGGGGCATTGCTGTGGTAGCCTACCTGGACGATCGTCTCCTGCGAGCGGAGTCGGCTCAGGCTCTGGAGGACAATGTTACTGTCACCATGACCTCGCTGAGGGACTTCGGTTGGCTAATCAACCTACAGAAGTCGACATTGACCCCGTCCTGTCGCCTCGAATATCTGGGTCTGACATTGGACACTGTGCAGGTGAAGGTATTTCTACCTCCGGACAAGTTGCTGGCACTGCAAGTAGCAGTGCGATCCCTGCTGTCACGACGGTGGTCCTCCTTACGTTTTTGCATGCGGGTGTTGGGACATATGGTCTCCTCTTTCGAGGCAATACCGTACACCCAGAGTCACACCCGGCTCCTGCAGCGAGCAATACTACTGCAGTGGGACAGGTCTCCTTCGTCTCTGGATCGTCTGATCCGGTTGGATCATCTGACCAGGGGGTCGGGCCCCGGCATTGACCCTAGGGAAGTTGTTCCTCCCCCTAAAATGGTCGATAGTCACAACGGATGCCAGCCTCTCAGGCTGGGGAGGAGTCCTGGGAAACCTGTCGGCTCAGGGCCGTTGGTCGGCGCAGGAGTCTCGACTTCCGTTCAATGTTTTGGAGCTGAGGGCGATCAAGCTCTGTCTCTCCCACTGGTCGGTGAGGCTTCGCTTTTCAGTCGGACAATGCCACGGCTGTGGTGTACGTGAAACCATCAAGGTGGAACAAGAAGCTCGGCGGCATCGGCAGAGGCAGCCCACATCCTAAAGTGGGCAGAGCTTCACGTGCCGGCAATCTCCGCCATCTACATTCCGGGCGTAGAAAATTGGAAGGCGGACTTCCTAAGTCGCTAAAAGCTGGACCAGGGGGAGTGGCCCCTGCATTCAGAGGTCTTTCGCCAGATTTGCGAAAGGTGGGGCACACCAGATGTGGATCTCCTGGCATCCAGATTCAATCACAAGGTGAAGACCTTTGTGAGCGGGTCAAGGGACCCGTTGGCAGCAGCCACGGATGCTCTGGTGGTCCCGGTACAGGCTTCTGTACGCCTTTCCTCCTCTCAAGCTTCTACCGTGGTTGTTGCGCAGGATAGAAGTGGAGGGAATCACGACAATCCTGGTGGCCCCGATTTGACCTCGGCGACCTTGGTACGCCGATGTGGTGCGGATGGAGCTCTCATGTGGTGAGAGCGGCTTCATACTTCTCTTAGCACAGGATTAGGACCTGGTTCACACTGATGCGATTTCAGACGCAACTTTAGTCACACTGAATTGCATGACAATAGAAATAGCAATGCTTCCAATGGTGCCTGTACACATCAATGCAGCACATATGCAATGCAACTTCCTGTTCTAATTTGGTGCAATTTACAGTGCGATTTGGCACCAGAGAATATGCAAACCACACCCAAAATGCAACCAATGCTACACTACAAATTGAGTCAAAACTGCATCGCAGTACTGAGAACTGAGCTTAAAGTAGAACTATAGGAAAAACTTTTTTTCATTTTGGACAGAGTAAGGGAGGGTTATAACCCCTGTCAGATTTCTTTTTCGACATCTGTTTCCTATTGCGGAGATTTTCCTTCACTTCCGGTCCCATATAGGATTGCCACCTGTCCGGGATTCACCCAGACAGTTCAGGTTTTGATTCAGGTGTTTGGGTTTCAGTCCACCTGAAACCCCCAGACACAATGTTCAGACAAGAATCTGGCTCAAAACAGGGCCCAATAGGAGGGTGAGGGGGCACTATGCACGCCACATTACTATTCTCTTTGGTGTCCATGTCTGTTACAATCCTATAGTGTAGGGATAAGCAATTAGCAGACCTCCAGCTGTTGCTGTTGCAAAAAAGTCCCATCATGCCTCTGCCTCTGGGTGTCATGCTTGTGGCTGTCAGTCTTGCTATGCTTCATGGGACTTGTAGTTCTGCAACATCTGGAGGTCCGCTAATTGCATATCCCTGCTATAGTGTATGCTAAAAAAAACATTTTTTTTGCAGTGTGCCGCTAAAGTGTTCGGGTTTGGCTTGAAGAAAAAGTGGCAACCCTAGTCCCATAGCCAAACTGGAAGTGAGAGGAAATGCCAGGAAATTCCAGGTTATCAGACCTAGTGTCCTCGTTGGAATATTTCCCCTCTATTACTTTTTTGGGGACAGCCCAAAATTTGGGATTTTCTTTTACTTTCAATGATAATGGTAAACAAGACCAATAGAGAGGGTGAATCTCCCTAACAAGGGCACAGACAACAATAAAAACTGTCAGGTGTTTTAATCCCTCTCCATCCTGTTCAAAACTAAAAAGAAAAAAGTTTTACCTTTTTAATTCTCTGTAATTTTAAATTAAGCTGTAATCATTTTCACCACTAGATGGCACTAAAGTAAACAATAACCACCTACCTGCTTTTTCTTGATTTATATAGTAGAATCCAGCAAATGTGAAACAATATATGTATAAATATATATATTACTGTGCAAAAGTTTTAGGCAGGTGTGAAAATACGCTGTAAATTAAGAATACTTTCATAAATAGAAGTGCTAATAGTTTATTTTTATCAATTAACAAAATAGAAAGTAAATGAACATAAGAGAAATCAAAATCAAATCAATATTTGGTGTGACCACCCTTTGCCTTCAAAACAGCATCAATTCTTAGATACATTTGCACACAGTTTCTTAAGGAACTTGACAGGTAGGTTGTTACAAACATCTTGGAGAACCAACCACAGATCCTCTGTGGATGTAAGCTGCCTCAAATCCTGTCTCTTCATGTAATCCCAGGCAGTGTTGATTATGTTGAGATCAGGGCTCTGTAGGGGCCAAACCATCACTTCTAGGACTCCTTGTTCTTCTTTACGCTGATGATAGTTCTTTATGACATTGGCTGTATGTTTGGGGTCGGTGTCCTGCTGCAGAATAAATTTGAGGACAATCACACGCCTCCCTGATGGTATTACATGATGGATAAGTATCGGCATTGAGGACACCATTGATCCTAATCAAATCTCCAACTCCATTTGCAAAAATGCAGCCCCAAACCAGTCATGGCCTCCGTTGTGTATTTTTATCCCATGCCGCAAGTCCCCTCCCTCCTGGCCACATAGGCACTTCTATAAGGCTTGTTTACCTTCATCTATTGGCCAGGTGGGTGCCGCTATTTTTGGGCAGTTGCCCTTAATTAGGTCCTGTGTGTTCCAATGGGGGAGATTTTTCTTCATTTCCTGTTTTGGTGACAGCTGCTGTCACTAATGTAGACAATGGATTAAAGCAAATATAAACCCAATAACAATAATGTAATATATTGCAGCTTACCAGTCCTTAGATGAGGTGCATTAGTTTTCTTTTTCTGGCTTTTATTTATTTATTTTCACCTGGTAATCCTGAAAATAACACATTTCTTGTCCTAGGTTGGCTAAGCTTGCTCCTCCACTGTATCTAAAAAGCAAGCAATGGTTGTCCTGAGGCTTGACTACAAACATGTCTTCCACTCTTCATCTCCATTATATGGGGGTGGAAGAATTAGTTTACAAATGGAAGGTAACCTTGTTTTGTTATACACTTTATCTAAAGAGGCAGCTAGGTATTCACTTATTGATTTTACTATGGTAAATATTATGGTGCAGTGGTAGGATCAACAGTATAGGAGGGCTTAGACTATAGATCCTGTGGATTGTCAACCTTGTTTTTGATTCCAGTTCAGCTTGCAGGATTTTATACAGACAATGAATTTCTTGCATAATGAACAGGTATTTTCTGGGACACAAATATGCATATTTTACATTAAAGTGGTTGTTATGACAGTTTTTTTTTTTATCTTAATGCATTCTATGCATTAACCCTTTCGCTGCCAGAGCTGGTTTTTGTACACGTTTAACCACTTCAGCCCCGGAAGGATTTCCCACTGTAGGACCAGATCACTTTTTGCGATTCAGCACTGCGTTGCTTTAACTGACAACTGCGCGGTCGTGCGACGTTGTATCCAAACGAAATTTGTGTCCTTTTTTCACCACAAATAGAGCTTTCTTTTGGTGGTATTTGATCACCTCTGCGTCATTTCTGATCACCGCTATAAAACAAAAAATGAGCGACAATTTTGAAAAAAAAAAATATTTCTTACTTTTTGCTAAAATATATATCCACTGTTTAACCACTTGCCGACCGCCGATTGGCATCTGACGGCGGCAAAGTGGCTCGTTCCCGCAAATCGCCCGCGCGCTCACTGTGTTCAGGGGGGGCCAGGGAGCGGGTGCGGCGGCTTCGATTGCCGCCGGCTACCCGCGATGGCCCCCCCGGAGCGAGTGAGCAGAGGTCCGTGTAAGTAAACACGGACCTCCGCTCTGTGTGAGGGGGAAGGGCTGTGATCACAGCCTTCCTTTACGTGAAGGCTGTGACCACTTCCCTTCCCCAGATAGGCAGTCCCCCCTACAGTTAGAACGCCCAGGGAACATAGTTAACCCTTAGCGCGCCCCCTGCAGGTTAACCCCTTCACTGCCAATGGCATTTACACAGTAATGAGTGCATTTTTATAGCACTGATCGCTGTATAAATGCCAATGGTCCCAAAAAAGTGTCAAAATGGTCCGACATGTGTTTCATGTGTAGGCGCCCGGATGCATGCATTTACGTTCATGCGGATGTATATGTGGGGGTAGGGGGCCTCAATTTTTTTTGGGGGGGGGGTTTATTTGCTTAGGTGTAACTTTTTTTTTTGCAATAAAAAAAAAATTTACTTAACTTTTTTTTCCGTTACATAGGGGACAAAAGTGTCTTTTTTTGGTGGCAGGTTCTCTTTATTGAGGTATGCAGGGTCTAAAAGACCTTGCATGTCTCCCTTGTGTTCCACTAAAAGTTTTGCAATGCAGATCGCATTACAAAACATTATTTCCTGGCTGAGCTAACTGGGGACACTGAGAGCTTGACCCGGAAGTGACGTCCGAGATGTCGCTTTCCAGGTCACAACAACAAGGCGAGGAGAGCGGACGTGTATGCGCTCTTCATCTCCCGAATGCTCTCGCCTGGCAGGCAGGAGTTTGCCTGTCAGTTTCACACACAATCCCCGTGGCTGCAGCCACCAGATTGTGTGTAATACCCCCCGCTGTCAGGTCCATACGACGTACGAACCTGGTGGCGAAAGGGTTAAAAGAAAGAACCTTCTGTGTGTAGCAGCTGCCCCAGCACCCCTAATACTTACCTGAGCCCCATCTCTCTCCAACAATGTCCACAAATCTCCTCGGCCATCTGGGACTCTCCCTTCTGATTGGCTCCCGCTGCTGTCAATCAAAGTCAGTTAGCCAATCAGGAGAGAGAGGGGGCAGGGCCGAACCGGGGCTCCGTGTCTGAATGGACACAGGGAGCTGAAGCTCGGCTCAGGTGCCCCCATAACAATCTGCTTGCTGTGGGGGCACTCGACAGGGAGAGGCCAGGAGGGCTGAAGAGGGACCCGAGTAGTGGAGGATCTGGGCTGTTCTGTGCAACACCCCTGTAAAGAGCACATAAATGTGACATGTTTATTATTTTTATAGAAGAAAAAAACGAGACTTTACAATCACTTTAACCACTTCAGCCCCGGAAGGATTTCCAGCTTTAGGACCGGAGCCCTTTTTGCGATTCGGCACTGCGTCGCTTTAACTGACAATTGCGCGGTCGTGCGACGTTGTACCCAAACGAATTTTGCGTCCTTTTTTTTCCCACAAACAGAGCTTTCTTTTGGTGGTATTTGATCACCTCTGCGTCATTTCTGATCGCTGCTATAAACAAAAGAAGAGCGACAATTTTGCAAAAAAACCCAAATTTCTTACTTTTTGCTAAAATACAAATCCAAAAAAAATATAAAAAAACATTTTTTTTCACCGTTTTTGGCCGATTTATATTCTTCCTCATATTTGTGATAAAAAAAATCGCAATCGGCATTTATTGATTGGTTTGCGTAAAAGTGGTCGCGTTTACGGGTGATGAGAATTCATTTTTGGGGTTTTTATTTTTTTTTTATTTTTTACTAATAATGGCGGCGATCTGCGATTTTTAGCGGTACTGCGATATTCAGCGGACATGTCGGACCATTTTGACACTTTTTTGGGACCATTGGCATTTATACAGCGATCAGTGCTATAAAAATGCACTGATTACTGTGTAAATGCCATTGGCAGTGAAGGGGTTAACCTGCAGGGGGCGCTCTAAGGGTTAACAGTGTTCCCTGGGTGTGTTCTAACTGTGGGGGGACTGCCCTAACAGGAGAAGGGAAGTGGTCAGAGCCTCCATGTACAGGAAGGCTGTGATCACAGCCCTTCCCCCTTCACAGAACAGAGGTCCGTGTTTACTTACACGGACCTCCGTTCTTTCACTCCGGGGGGGCATCGCGGGTGGCCAGTTGCAATCGAAGCCGCCGCACCCGCTCCCTGGCCCTCCCCGAACACAGTGAGCGCGCGGGCGCTCCTCTGGCGGCGCGCGCGCGCTCACTAGGCTCGATCTCACGGCCGCTGTCGTATGACGGCGATTCGCGTTACAGAGCCACTTTGTCGCCATCATTTGCCAATCAGCCGTCGGCAAGTGGTTAAGGGATCATTAACCCCTTGGCACCAGCGCCTCTCGGCCCTTTAAGGAGTTTCAGATGCCAGGAAG
>BLSH010173294.1:301805-317916 GCA_018402905.1 Glandirana rugosa
CGGAAGGACATGTACCTCCGAGACTGGTGAAGGGAAGAGGACAATCCCGTCAGGGGGGTGTCAATCTTGTGCGTGTTCTAACTGTGGGGGGACTGCCCTAACAGGAGAAGGGAAGTGGTCAGAGCCTCCATGTACAGGAAGGCTGTGATCACAGCCCTTCCCCCTTCACAGAACAGAGGTCCGTGTTTACTTACACGGACCTCCGTTCTTTCACTCCGGGGGGGCATCGCGGGTGGCCAGTTGCAATCGAAGCCGCCGCACCCGCTCCCTGGCCCTCCCCGAACACAGTGAGCGCGCGGGCGCTCCTCTGGCGGCGCGCGCGCGCTCACTAGGCTCGATCTCACGGCCGCTGTCGTATGACGGCGATTCGCGTTACAGAGCCACTTTGTCGCCATCATTTGCCAATCAGCCGTCGGCAAGTGGTTAAGGGATCATTAACCCCTTGGCACCAGCGCCTCTCGGCCCTTTAAGGAGTTTCAGATGCCAGGAAGCGGAGCGTGGCTTATGATCTTGTGACCGCCGTGATTGGCTGTCATAATGGTCACATGATCAGATAGCTTCCGATCGCAAGTAGCAATCCGGAGCTTTCTGTTAGCCACCGGTAACTACTGTCCTGGGAGCATGCAGGGCGTGTGCTCTCATCACAGCTGAGTTTGCAATGTGGTACGCAAATATGCGGCCAATCGGCCCCAAGGCCCACCCACCGAGGGGCTGCATATTTGCATGCTGTCGGCACCAAGAGGTTAATGCAGGTGGCTTGTTTAATAGCCATATTTGTATAGTGGGTTGATTGGAATAAGCCAATTATCTTCATGAAGTACTCACAAAAATGCGGTGGGCACAGCCTACTGCATTAGGATGTGTACCCAAAAGCTCAAACATCCATGCCTTTCTCTGCAGCCTCAGCTACACAGGCAGTAAATGAATGGGAAGTGCTCTGTGCTGAGCGGCTTCTTGTTCATTCACAAACTGAAGCATAGTAAACACAGTTGTGAATGGGCACAGTAAGCGAGTGTGTTTACTGTGTTCATCTAGAAAAGAAAGGCAATGGTAAATTCTATATTTACTAGCACCTTCCCCCAGTTTTCATCCTGAAATATCCCCCACAGTTACCAGGGGGGGGGGGGAGGAGGTAAGCCAACAGTGGGGTAGGGGGGAGGGCAAGGCAGTCTTCTCTCCTCACCTCTATGATCTAGGAGGACTGGAGCGACATCATGATGTCACTTCTGGTTTAGAGCGGAAGTACACTTTTTTTTTTTTAAAGCATAAAATGATTTTTTTTTTTTTATCCGAGATGCTTGTAGACCCCAGATGTCTTCAAAAAGAGGACCTGTCATCCCTTATTACTACCACAAAGAATGTTTACATTTCTTGTGAGGTGATCAAATAAAAAAAAAAAATTGAAGGGACAATATAAAAAAATAAAATAAATAATAATAATTTTTTTTTGAAGCGCCCCATCCCTCCATGCTCACGCGCAGAAGCAAACGCTCGTGTAGGTGGTGCAGACATATGTAAACAGTGTTTGCACTGTGGGGTGTTGCCGTGAACGTTATAGCGAGGGAAATATTTCTAGCACTAGACCTCCTCTGTAACTCTAGCCTGGTAACCTGTAAACAATTTTAATGCGTCGCCTATGGAGATTTTTAAGTATCGTAGTTTGTCGCCATTCCACAAGCGTTCTCAATTTTAAAGCGTGACATGTTAGGTACCTACTTACTTGGCATAACATCCTCTTTTATGTTTAACCAAAAATTGGGGTATATATTTTTTTGCATTGAAATTCATTATACATTTTTACAACAAAAAAATGTGTTTAAAAAGCCTCTGCGCAAATATTGTGTGATATAAAAAATTGCAACAATCACAATTTTATTCTCTACAGATTTTTTCTTGTAAACAAAAAGTGTCAACAAAGGCCTGGTCCTAGTGGGTAATATTTCCTGACTTTGATATAACTTTAATAATTGGGCTCCATATGTCATATAATCTATATCTACCCTTCAGTTATGGGGGGGGGGGGGGCACATTAATTTGGCCTCAGCGTTTCATATTCAAGCCCATTGCTCTTTGTCAGCAGTTACATACATTGTAGTACCTTCTTCTAACCTCTAGGTGTCATTGTTTACTATAACCTCAATCTCTAAAGCTGTGCCATTTCCATATTTGCTACAAATAGGATTAACAATGACAACTAAAGCCAATGTTTTTGCGTAAAATCAAAGGTGTGCCTAATAACAGCTTATAACTACCCTAAATATTTATGTATTAACACACAATAAAAAAAAATGCATCAATCATTATTTCCTTTAGAATGCCATTTAAGAGGTTGTAAACCCTTGCAGCTTTTCACATTAATGCATTCTATGCATTAATGTGAAAATCCTTTTCTGTTGCAGCTGAGAGCCCCCCTTACCTGTGCCTGATTGTTCCCATGCCCGGAACGAGCACACCCACATTTAATAGATCGATAGCAGCACAGCCATTGGCTCCGGCTGCTGTCAATCAAATCCAATGATGGGGGGGGGGGCTGGGCCGAGTCCTGCTGGCTGCGTCAAGGAATGCAGGAGCAGGACTCGGGAGCGTGCCCACACGGGTGACCCCAGGGAAAGCGCTTCCCTTAGGGGTCACTCAATGCAGGGAGGAGCCAGGAGTGCCGCTGGGGAACCCCAGAAGAGGAGGATCGGGGCAACTCTGTGCAAAACCCTTGCACAGAGGAGGTAAGTATGACATTTTGTTATTTTAAAAAAAAAAAGCTGAAGCTTTACAGTCACTTTAAGCAACATTGCTTAGCTGCACCTGCAATACTTATACAACTTCAGCACTTTGCCATCAACAAAGCCAATTGAGGCAGCCACCTCTGGCAGTACTCATGGAAGCAGAGTAGGGGGTGGCAGTGAAGCCGAATGTGCATACTGGACACACTGTCCTCAGTGCATCTCATTAACATTGAGCCTGATAAAATCATAGGCTACGGAGCTCTCTGCCCTGCAGGGCTGGGACAAGGGGTGGGCAGGAAGGGCGGCTGCCCTGGGCACTGTGATATCATGTGAGGTGGAGGGGGGGATTTGTGTTGAGAAGGGGAATTTGGGGGGGGGTGCATAGAGTAAGAATTGTTCTAGGAGACCAAATTTGAGGAGGTTTGCTAGGAGTGGTGATTTGGGGGATTTTTATTGGAAGGGGGGATGGGGAAAAGGATTTGTGTTAGGAGGGGGGTTTGGAGGATTTTTTTTTTTTACCACTTCAGTAAACTGCCTTCCAAGTGATTTTCACCTTGGCGTTCAAATAATTTTTCGGCTTTCGTCACATCATTGTGGTAAATTTTCCTTTCACCTTTATTATTATTTATTATTAAAAAATAAACGAATAAAGAGAAGGGTAGAGGGCAGCCCGACATCACTTCTAAAGGAGTATAACAAAAATATTATCTCAACTTGCCCTAATCCCCTCTCCCATGCTCTTATCCTCTACTCTACAGCTATGACCCCTACCCACCTCTCCTCCCACCCTTATCCCCTCCCTTTTCTCTCTTCCCCCTCCCTCCTACCTCACCCTCTCCTCTCCGCCGCTACCTCTACTTGATCTTTCTCCTCTATTATTTGCCCCCTTCACCCCATGGTTGACATTTAAACACTCGACTTTTTAAATTCCAGCCACTTCCCCCAGATGTTTTGATTTTTATCTAAGGAGTCCTCCCCTATGTGGATTGTTTCCTCCATCGTCCACTCTATCCTACCCATCCACTCCTTCATTGATGGGGCCTCTGGGGCTTTCCACAGTCTCGGAATCAGGCTCTTTGCTGCATCGAGAAGAAAGGGGACTAACATGTTTTTATATTGCTTTATTGGGCTTTTTGTTGCATGGAATAAACATTCCCAGGCCTCCCTTTTAATTTGTATCCCTGTAATTATGTTAAATTTTCCAATGATCTCTTTCCAGTATTCTTCAATTTTAGGGCAGCCCCACCATAAATGTACGAAGGTACCTAATGTTTCACATCTTCTCCAGCAATTCGGAGAGGTCTCGCTACTCATCTTTCTCATCCCTTGTGGTCTCTTATACCACCGTGCCATTAACTTATAATTCATTTCGTTTGTCCCCTGGTCCCTGGCCGATGAGCTAGCCAGCTTCAGAATATTTTTCCTATATTTTCCCTCCGGAATGTTTCCCAACACTTCTTCCAACTTCGCCAAGTAAGGTGGAATTTCTGGTTCAGCTTCTCTTATCAGAATTTTATATATTTTTGAGATACCTTGTTTTGTGCAGTGCGGAGAACTAAGTAATCTCTCTATAGGCCTCATTTCTCCTTTCCCCCTCAGTGGTTGTGGAAGTGCCTGCGTGAAATGCTGAAGTTGCGTGTACCCCCATCTATCTAATGGTTTTCTTCCACATTCTTTTCTGATCTCCTCAAATGTGAAAATTCTATTCCCCACCATAATGTCTTGTAAAATTATTTCATCTTTTTTTGCCCAGCGACTAAAGTAAATATACTCGTCTTTCCCAGGTTTAAAAGAGTCTGTGTTCAATAAAGGAATTAATGGTGCATTGTGTAGCCAGTTATACTGTTTACTTATTGTGTCCCATATTTTAAACGTGTTCCTTGTGATAATGTTTGTGCTACTTGCTAATTTTCTAAATTTTTTTGGTAGCCATATCACTTTCCCCAGATCCACCCTACTTTGAGTTTTCTCAATGTCTACCCAACCCTTACCACCCTTACTATAGATCCATTCCGCTATACATGCTATTACTGCTGTCTGATAATATCTTTTGAAATCAGGGGCCGCTAGTCCTCCTGCCTCTCTACCCTTCACCAGTACTGTGTAAGATATCCTGGGTTGCCTATTGGCCAAAATATATTTTAATGTTATTGTTCTAAGTTTTTTGGAGCAGGAAATATTCAAAATCTCTGTTTTAGAGGTATTTACTTTAAAGTTTGATATCTTACCATAACGGTCTAATTCTTCTATTATTTTAGTAATTGTGGAGCTCGGTTCAGTGATATATGGCAGAACGTTATCTGCATAAGCAGCTACTTTGTGCTCTCTCTCCCGGATTCTTACACCTCTGATATTCCCATTCCTCCGGATTAACTCCAGCAGAGGTTCTAGAGTCATTACAAATAAAATCGGAAGAGAGGGCACCCCTGCCTCGTCCCATTATAGAGACTTAGTATCAGTGATAACATCCCATTTACTCTCACCCTGGCCACTGGTTGGGAATATAGGGCAGAGATCCACCTCATCATCTTTTCCCGAATTCCAAAACACCTCAATGTTTCCATCATAAAGCCCCAGTCGACTCTATCGAAGGCCTTTTCGGCATCTATCGACATGAGTACGACAAGGGCTTCATTTCTTTCTTCTGCTTGTAGGGTCAATAACATCCTAAGGCAGTTATCTCTACCCTCTCTTCCCAAGACAAATCCCGATTGATCCTCATGGATCCACCCTGGGAGGATCAGTTTTAATCTATCTGCAATTATTTTAGAGAATTTTTATGTCTGTATTTATTAATGATATCGGTCTATAGTTCTCTGGTAGGTCCGGATCTTTATCTTCTTTTAATATGACAGTTATAGATGCCATCAATGGTTCTTCCCTTATTTTTCCCCTTTCACCAGTTTGTTAAAATATTCCCATAGTTTTGGAACTAAGATCTTTTGAAACTTCTTGTAGTATAGGATCGTATATCCGTCTTGGCCTGGGCTCTTCCCCTGGGCCATACTGTTTATTGCATTAACTATCTCCTCCTTTGATATTGGTTCTTCCAGATAGCTCAGTTCCTCTCTTGGAATTTTAGCTAAATCGAGTTCTTTCAAATATTCCCAAACTGTCTGACCCTCCTCCTCATTCCCCTTTCTTTTTCTTTCCATTTGACCCTATATAACCTGCTATAATAAGAGTGAAACACTTTAGCTATCTCTGATGATGAATTAGCTATCTCTCCCTCCTTGTTTTTAATTTTAGGGATGAAAGTCCAGCTCTTTTTTTCTTTTACTCTCCTCGCCAGCCACTTCCCTGACCTATTCCCCCATTGATATCTATCCTTCATTACTAAGTGAGTCGCCCTTCTCCTATGTATCTCCATCAAATCCGCCAGCTCTTCTTTTTTTCTGGTTAACTCCTGTATCCCCAGAATTCTATACTTTTTAACCTGCTTCTCTAATACCTGAATTTCTTTATATAAGGTGTGCATGCTCACCAACCTTTCTCTTTTCTGCCCCCACCTTGATCAGGATCCCCCTCATGTAATAATAAAGAAACTTTCTAACTCATTTGCCAGGGTCTCTGCTATCTTTGGGTCTTGAATGAGTGACTCATTTAGCTTCCACATCGTTTCCACCCGTGCCTCTGCTCCTACTTCCAGTCTAGCCCACACCGGGGCATGATCCGAGACTGTGGTGGCCCCAATTTTAGAATCCCTCGTCATGGGTAGCATGCGATGTTCAATTAACACACAGTCCAGTCTAGAATATGAGCCATGTACGGCGGAGTAATGCGTATAGTCTCGGCTCCCGGGGTTACACACCCTCCACACGTCTACCAGTTGGTATTCTGTCAGAAGTTTTCTAATTGTATTTTGTCTGCGTGATAACATGTGTCTAAAGTGTTCCATTGAACGCAGCTCCACACACCTGTTAAGGTCCCCAGCTAACATCAGGTACCCTCCTTTGAATTCCCCCAGTTTTTAAGAGCTTTTCTCAAAAATAATCCTGGATCTTTGTTTGGTGCATATATGTTTGCGAAGGTCCACTCTGTATTCCACAGATTTCCCCTTACAGATACCTCCCCTCGGGGTCTGCCATCTGTTCCTTTACTATAAACGTCACCTCTCTACTGAACCCAATGGCTACTCCCCTTGCTTGGCCCGAAGATGAATCCCCATAGAACCAACTGGGGAACTGAGCTTACCTTAGGCTGATGCCTGAGGCATGAGCAATATGCGTCTCTTGTAAACATATCGCCTGCCCCCCCCCCTATACTGCAGTTCTTTATTTACTTTATATCTTTTTCCGGAGGAGTTCAGCCCTCTGATGTTATATGTTATTTTTTTTTTAATATATTATTTTTATTGTCTCCATGGGCCGAACAGGGGAGGCCCCCCCACCATCTTCAATGTCGCGCACTTTAGAAGAGGTAGATCAGCAAAGAGGAAGCGGGTTTGGAGGATTTGTGCTATAAAAGTAATATGGTAGAGGGGAAACATCTTTTTGGGGGGGGGGGGGGTTGTGATAGGGGTAATTTGGAGTTGTGCTTGGAGGGAAAATTTGAGGGGTAGAGGATTTGTGCTAAGAGAGGGAAGATTTCTTTTGGGGGGGATTTGTGCTGGGGGCATATGGGGAGAGAGAGGATTTGCGCTGGGTGCTTGGGGGTTGAGCAAGCAGATTAGTGCTTGATTTTTTTTGTTGGGGAGGGGATTTTTGCTGACACATAATGCTCATACATCTTGGAGAAGGGGGGGTTTAATTTCGCATGTTCGCCCTGGGCTCTAGATGATCTTGCCCCGGCACTGCTGCCCAGTCACTGTACCAGTCACACAAGCAGGTGATGCGGCCAAGTCTGTTTAGTGACTTGGAACGTTTTAGCAGCGCAGGCTCACTGAGCACAGCATTGGCAGGCCTTGCACATTCCTGTGTTCAAGCTCAGTGGCTGGGTGTTGACTGGATGGATGCTGAGTCTACACTTTTAACAGGATTTATATCATGTTGTTGGCTGCCTATATGTGTATGCATACGCACAGGTGCACACAGCACTAAAGCAATCCAAGATGACCATCTGACTTGAGTGAGGGATCTCCTGCAGCTTGTTTAAGGTTGCCTGCACAGAGATTGAAAGGAAGGGGGGCTACAGCTAGCTTTGTCCTCATTAGTGGTGGAGACTCCTCTAAAAGCCCCCAAGTATACCACTTATCACAGAATATGGGCCAAATTTTGGGCTGTGTCATTGAAGAACGAGTGGGAACATTAATAAACGAACAGCAATAGCCTGGGTTTTCTTCAGTTGGCCCTGGATTTGGGACTTGACTATAACACCTTAAAGAGTGCAAGTTTTTGATAAGTTGACTTTAACAAAAGAATGCTGGGATTTCTATCTGCTGGGGAAATCGTTCCTTCGACAAGCCATGAAGATTTAATCGCCGGTGCGGCCCATATATTTTGCAAATTGGACTTACCCTTAGTTCTCCGGAGGCTTGTTGAACCTCATTTCTTTCCAGCTGCCTAATGCTCCTTGTGGCACTTAAAGTTGTTGTAAACCTCAGCCATTAAAATATGAACAAAGCATATCCCTCTATAGTGTGTACTTGGTTCATTTAAGAGCTCTAAGTGTCATTTCTGTCTGCTGCTTCCTTTCTCTGCTATCAGCATGAGTCACTTCTGACAAGTTTTCATGACACCAAGAGAAAAAGGTGACAGGGGAGGGAGCACCAGCTGATTGAGTGCCTCAGCTCTGTTCCTGTGAGCTGTGTGAAGGGGGTGTGTCCCTTCCCTCCAATCAGCTCTCCTTAATGAGCTTTGCCATGTGTAAGTTCAGCTCTCTGCCCCCTGTTTTCTGACAGTGCAAACAAGCTTTATACATTTTGTACTTTGGATGTAGAGAGAAGATGCAGATAAACAGGTACAACATACAGTATCTCACAAAAGTGAGTACACCCCTCACATTTTTGAAAATATTTGATTCTATTTTTTCATCTGACAACACTGAAGAAGTTACACTTTGCTACAACGTAAAGTAGTGAGTGTACAGCTTGTATAACAGTGTAAATTTGCTGTCCCCTCAAAATCACTCAACACACAGCCATTAATGTTGAAACCGTTGGCAACAAAAGTGAGTACACCCCTAAGTGAAAATGCCCAAATTGGGCCCAACATGTCAATATTTTGTGTGGCCACCATTATTTTCCAGCACTGCCTTAACCCTCTTGGGCATGGAGTTCACCAAAGCTTCACAGGTTGCCACTGGAGTCCTCTTCCTCTCCTCCATGATGACATCACAGAGCTAGTGGATGTTAGAGACCTTGTGCTCCTCCACCTTCCATTTGAGGATGCCCCACAGATTCTCAATAGGGTTTAGGTCTGGAGACATGCTTAGCCTGTCCATCACCTTTTCCCTAAGCTTCTTTGGCAAGGCAGTGGTCATCTTGGAGGTGTGTATGGGGTCATTATCATGTTGGAATACTGCCCAGTGGCCCAGTCTCAGAAGAGAGGGGATCATGCTCTGCTTCAGTATGTCACAGAACATGTTGGCATTCATGGTTCCCTCAATGAACTCTAGCTCCCCAGTGCTGACAGCATTCATGCAGCCCCAGACCATGACACTCCCACCACCATGTTTGACTGTAGGCAAGACACACTTGTCTTTGTACTCCTCACCTGGTTGCCACCACACAAGCTTGACGCCATCTGAACCAAATAAGTTTATCTTGGTCTCAGACCAGAGGACATGGTTCCAGTAATCCATGACCTTAGTCTGCTTGTCTTCAGCAAACTGTTTGCGGGCTTTCTTGTGCTTCATCTTTAGAATAGGTTTCCTTCTTGGATGACATCCATGCAGACCAATTTGATGCAGTGTGCGGCATATGGTCTGAGTACTGACAAGCTGACCTCCCATCCCTTCAACCTCTGCAGCAATGCTGACAGCACTAATACTTCTATTTCCCAAAGACAGCCTCTAGATATGACGCTGAGCACGTGCACTCAACTTCTTTGGTCAACCATGGCGAGGCCTGTTCTGAGTGGAACCTTTCCTGCTAAACCACTGTATGGTCTTGGCCACCATACTGCAGCTCAGTTTCAGGGTCTTGCCTAACTTCTTATAGCCTAGGCCATCTTTATGTAGAGCAACAATTTTTCAGATCCTCAGAGAGTTCTTTGCCATGAGGTGCCATGTTGAACTTCCAGTGACCAGTATGAGAGAGTGAGAGCGATAACACCAAATTTAACACACCTGCTCCGCATTCACACCTGAGACCTTGTAACATGAATGAATCACATGACACCGGGGAGGGAAAATGGCTAATTCGTCTCAATTTGGACATTTTCACTTAGGGGTGTACTCACTTTTGTTGCCAGCGGTTTAGACATTAATGGCTGTGTGTTGTTATTTTGAGGGGACAACAAATTTACACTGTTATACAAGCTGTACACTCACTACTTTACATTGTAGCAAAGTGTCATTTCTTCAGTGTTGTCACATGAAAAGATATAATAAAATATTCACAAAAATGTGAGGGGTGTACTCACTTTTGTGAGATACTGTATGTAGGAGGATTTGTTTCATCTCTGTGTCACCTGAGGCCAGTCACTTCACTGGGTATATGTAAGGGCTTACAACCACTTTAATTTTAACTCACAGTGGGGTTGATTTACTAAAGGCAAATAAACTATGCACTTTGCAAAGTGCAGTTGCACTCTGCAAGTGCAGTTGCTCCAGAGCTTAGTAAATGAAGTAAAGCTTCACTTTGCCAAGAACACCCAATCAGATGCAAGGAAAATTAGAAAACAGCATATTTCCTTGCACATGATTGGATGATGGAAGTCAGCAGAGCTTTTGCTCATTTACTAAGGTCTGGAGCAACTGCTCTTGTAGTGTGTGACTGCACTTTGCAAAGTTCACAGTCTCTTTTCCTTTAGTAAATCAACCCCAGTGTTTCTGAAAGCAGTGGTTTCAGCCCAGAGAGTATAGAAATTATATATTTTTATGAAAAAAGCTATACTGGCAGGTGTTTCTGGACAAGGAGGTCCTGCACCCAGTGCCTTCATTCTTGCTGAAAGTTACAAAAGATTTTCAGTATAGCTGGAAATCTATTCCACCAGCTAACAGGGCTTAAGAGAGGGGCGTTTGTGGTACAAGTAAGCACCTGTGATAATCTTTATAGCAATTCTTATTTCTGCACTGAGCCCCTAGAATTCAGTTCCAGGCTGCATACCTGGCCCAGTTTTTGCTCCTAAGCCTCACCTAAACCCAGCATTAAGCTCCTCCCATTTAACAGTCCAACACCAGAGGTTGTTCTGGTCACTGAAGCGTACATCTTTGATTGCATGATCTGAAAGGGACGTTCAGCTAGTCTGAATCAATTATAGGCTAGCTATAACCATGTCTTCCATGTCTGAGATGTATTCGTTTATTTATTGGTTAGCAACTACTAAACATTTAGGGCCAGTTCACACCATAGAAACGCAGTCTGGATGCATTCCGGATGCTTTTCTGCATGCACATTTTTGGTGCGTTTTTGATGCAGTCCAGTGCAGTTTTTCCCCCTTTTTTTTCTTAACCTAAAATAGGGACATGTGAGTTCCAGTGCGTTTTACCACCTTCCAGTACAGTCCAGTGCAGAAAAAATGCAGCATGTTCTACTTTTTTTTCTGGAGCTGGAACGCACTGGAACTGACTGCACTGATGTGAACTATGCCATTGAAAACCATGTAACCTACTTCCCATGCGTTTTTGATGTAGAAAAAAACGCACTAGACTACATGTGGTGTGAGCTGGCCCTTAGAAAAAAATTTAGCTGCTCAGATAAGATATATATACAGTATATATAATGCCTTGAAAAAGTATTCATACCCCTTGAAATTTTCCAAATCTTGTCTGGTTACAACCAAAACCATAAATGTATTTTATTGGAATTTTATGTGATAGACCAACACAAATTGGCACATAATTGTGAAGTGGAAGAAAAATGATAAATGGTTTCCCCATTTTTTTTTACAAATAATTATCTGAAAAGTGTAGCTTGCATTTGTATTCAGCCCCCTTTACTCTGATACCCATAACTAAAATCTAGTGGAACGAATTACCTTCAGAAAGCACCTAATTAGTAAATAGAGTCCACCTGTGTGTAATTTAATCTCAGTATAAATACAGCTGTTCTTTGAAGGTCTCAGAGGTTTTGTTAGAGAACCTTAAGCCCCGTACACACGGTTCGATGATCGCACGTACGATCGCGTCAAATCGTATGTTGGCTGTTGTCTGCAGCATACTGACTGCACTACACGATCATACGTCTGGGGAATGAACGTTCAGGTGATTGTAATTAGCATCTGGACATTCCTGACTTTGGGCATGCGTGTTTTGCACAATACAACTTTGTTGTACCAACTGCTCTGTACACACGATACAACGGTCGTATGAGAGCTTGTTGGTACGACCAAGTTTTCTAGTCTGCTCATACAACTCCCTTGTACGACCGTCGTATGTTCGACTGTTCAAATCGCGCATACGAACGATCGATTTCGCATACAACGGTCGTGAGTACGACGTGTTGTATACGACCGTCGAACCGTGTGTACGGGGCATTAGTGAACACCAAGCAGCATGAAGGCCAATGAACACACCACACAGGTCAGGGATAAAGTTGTGGAGAAGTTTAAAGCAGAGTTAGGTTATAAAAAAATATCCCAAGGTTTGAACATCTCACAGAGCACTGTTCAATTTATCATCCGAAAATAGAAAGCATAAGGCACAACTGCAAACCATCCAAGACATGGCCGTCCACCTAAACTGACAGGCCGGGCAAGGAGAGCATTAATCAGAGAAGCACTGAAACTCTGGAGGAGCCGCAGAGATCCACAGCTCAGGGGGGAGAATCTGTCCACAGGACAACTATTAGTCGTGCACCCCACAAATGTGGAAAGTATGAGTTTGGGGTGGAGGAACTTGACTGGCCTACAGAGACCTGACCTCAACCTGATAGAACACCATTGGGATGAATTAGAGAGGAGATTGAGAGCCAGGCTTTCTCGTCCAACATCAGTGCCTGACCTCATAAATGCACTTCTGGAAGAATGGTCAAACATTCCCATAGACACTCCTAAACCTTGTGGACAGCCTTCCCAGAAGAGTTGAAGCTGTTATAGCTGCAAAGGGTGGGCCAACTCAATATTGAACCCTGCGGGCTAATGCTGGCCATACATTATATGAAAAATTGGCCGAAATTCAGTCATTTGGACAGTTTGTTCGTTTTTCGGCCAGTTAATGGGCACAAATCAATAATGGGTTGGAACATTTTTGAGCCAAAAAAACGAAGGACAAGTTTGGAAAAAAGAAACAAAAAAAAAACAGATTAATTTATGTCCATTGAACGATTTATCGGTCATTACATGATGGCACTATCGTTTGGTTTCACGGCTGAGTGTTCATTTTTCGAAAATAGGTTTGAACGATTTTTCGTATAGTGTATGGCCAGCATAAGACTGGGATGCCATTAAAGCTCATGTGCGTGTAAAAGTAGGTTTCCCAATACTTTTGGTAATAGTGTGTGTATCATTTTTTTAAATATGTTACAATGACTTTGTGGGCTTTTTTTTTCCCATGAAAATTTTATTGAAGAAAAAAATGTTTGAGCATACAAAGTATCACATAAAGTACAATCACTCTTTCGACTTTGTGGGCTTTTATGTGCTCAGTCCAATTTCTTAATTTTGATAAATGTTGCTATACAGTCATAAGAATTAATTTACAGCAGCAATTTATGTTCTTGGTTACTATGAGATCATTTATGATGACCCTAAACAACATGTGGGACCCTGACAGCCAGTTAGTAAATCTGAGCAAAGTATTCACACCAAGCAATGCTGGATAAAAATATGTCTGCAGCTATATTTATACCAATCTGTGTATGCATGTGACTTGCTTTGGGATCCAATGTTTTTGTATCCTACTTCCTAAATTAGATCAACATATGGAACACACAAGTTTATTTTTATATCACTGTACTTCTTCCAAGGCACATGAATAAATTAGCAACAGAAGGTGTGAAATATAGACATCCAGTAAAAATGTTCTTATTTCATTTTAAATGTTTCCCACACTTGTCCTCTGAGACCATTTAGTGTCCTTACTTATGGTCACTTTTACTGCTTCAAACTTCAAAGTACTGCTTGAGAATATCAGAATATCCCTGTGCAAAGTCACATATTGTGCCCCTCTGACTTATTTTACTGTTTTTGTATATGTTCTTATTGCATGTACACAGGGGCGTTGCTAGGTGGGAAAAAGACCAAGGGGCTTCAGCCCGAAGGTAAATTTGATGACCCCTCCCACATTTTAAAATAAGCCCCACCCAAGCTTCACCCAATGCCCCACCCCCACCTTAAAATGAACCCATTAAGACACCAAATCTTGAAAGAAAACAAAATGGGTAGTTCTAGTAAGGAAATAAAATGAGCACACAATGGCTGATGGTGATGCCCAGGCACGTTCTCTCTCTTTCCCTTTCGCTCTCAATCTCTCTTGCTTGCTGGGCCTGGGTCATGCAAGGGTTAACAACAGAAAGATGCAACTCCATTCTCGATAGAGACGACCGTTCACCACTGCATCACTGTATGGAATGATTCTCTCCACAAACGTCTTCCCAAATAGGTGTAGGCTCCCAACAAGGCAACATATGCAGATAAAGAAGCCTCACATAGTATAATATTGATAAAAACTCCTGCTTTATTTGAATAAAAATGTTGCACTCACATGTAACATCCAAACAACAAGCCTGTAGGCGTTCTGCCAGAAACCAAAATGGCCATGATGGGCCGCGCATGCGCAGTAACGTGGTGGGCGTGTGTGCGTGGCTCCATATGTTGCCTTGTTGGGAGCCTACACCTACTTGGGAAGACGTTTGTGGAGAGAATCATTCCATACAGCGACGCAGTGGTGAACGGTCGTCTCTGCAGGTCCTGAGAAGGGAAGCATTATCCATTGGTCTCATCTCCTGTGTATTAAATAAGTGTGTTTGACCGCTCTTATCCAGGGGGTCACACACTCTGGGGTAAGAGCGGTGTGCAGACGGTGTTGTGTGATACACTCATTTTTCCCATTTCATGCACGGAGGCTGGGATCTTCCTCTTCTACTGCTGTCTCTCATATATGGACTTTTAATATATATTTTTAATATATATGTAATATCTCTTAGCGCTGTACCTTCTGTTGTTTGAATGCATGCAGAGCAGCCAGTGAGGGATCAACAGCAGCCAGGCACCCTAGGTAGCAGTGCGCCCTAGGCGGCCACCTACTCCGTCTAGTGGTAGAGCCGGCCCTGGCCCCGAGACCCGGGGCTTTTTCGGGGGCCCACTCGGGGCTGTAGCCCCCTCCCGATGCCACTGCATGTACATGTTCTCTTGTCACACAGTAGAGTGTGCCCCTAGGAGGAACTGACAGGCACCCAAGCTGTGTGGTCTATAAAGGTCAACAAAAATTTTGTTTTGTCACTTTTTGCTGGTTTTACTCCAGGTATATTTATTTTAACCACTAGCACCATACTTGTATCATAAATTAAAGCGCTGCGCAAACTGTCTGCGCTATATAAATCCTGTATAATAATAATAATACAATACTCCAATAGCATAAAATCATTCCCATTATATCACCGACCCCCTGCACCCTATTTAAACCCCCTGGCAATATAATGTTTTCCAGCACAATAATCATTTACCAGCATTATATCCCTCAGAACTATATTATTCCTTATCCACAGCAGCATTATAATATTCCTAAACCCCCCTACCCCACGCCAATATAATAAAAATCCCCCAGTGCCATGATATTATCCCTATCACCGGTAACCACAATAATGTATCATACCACCAGCACCATCATTAAATCCTCCAGAACCATATTATTATCCCTATTAACAGTAATTGCAGAAAAGTATCTCACCACCAGCACTGTAACATTATATTTTACAGTTTCATAATGCTATCACAAAAATATCCCCTAGAGACACTTTCTCTCTCAACTTCATAGGCACAAAAGTTCATCTGATGTAAATTTGTCTGCTTGTGTAATGATCATTCAAGAACAAAACATATTAAGTTCATGCATTGACAGCTGGCCGCATGCAAATGTTTACAACCAGCTTTTGTTATTGGTTGTACATAATTACTGGATCTCCATATCGAGCGCTCCTTCAGGTATCCTTGATACCACTGGGTCAGGGGTGGCCCGTCTATTAAGGGCATACAGGCGCTGCCCCCCCCCGGCTATGCGTGCCACCCCCCCATCCATGCGTCCAGCCCCTTGCAGGATGCCAGAGGCCTGAATTCCATCGGGGGGGGGGGGGTTTGAAGTACCTGATTAGAGCCAGAGACTCTAATAGGCTTCAAAATAGGGTGGGCTCG